>PVIC010007115.1:0-51887 GCA_004025085.1 Thryonomys swinderianus | reverse complement strand
AGCCCTCTGGCAGCCCAGGCCAGGTGTCTGTCTGAGGACATGCACAGTAACATTCCGGTCAGGATTTCTTCCCACTGTGCTTATGTTTCATATTCAGAATAGTCGGACTCCTGAACTCTTTTGCTTGTTGTTTTCTGTCCCCTCAGCTGCTCCCACTGGGCTGCAACATCCTGAATGTCCCCAGTGATGAGTTGGGAATTATCCCCGATGCCCTCAGACAAGTACTTTCCCAGTGGAACCCAGAAGACTCCAAGGACCCCACCAAAAACACCCCCAAATTTCTCTACACTGTCCCAAATGGCAACAACCCCACCGGGAACTCCCTGACAGGGGACCGTAAAAAGGAGATCTACAAGGTACTTCTGAGAATGTGGTACAGGGTTGCATTCCTGATTCCACTCCTTTGGATTTCAGTAGGTACAGTCTCATTTCTTTCTAATTACCATCTTGCTTTCAAGGAAGATACTTTAGAAATAAACAGACCTCATCTAAACTAAGGGCTGTAATAATTTTCCATACAGTAAGTTACTACTACTATTTTTGTTTCTGAGATTTTTATCTTTTCACATTCATGATATTTTAGTATAAATCAAATAGTATTCTTGGTATCTTGTTAAACTATAAGAGATTATTAATATTTGACCACAACTTTAATTTTCATTGTAATATTTTTCACTGATTTCATCTGCTTCTTATTCCTCTTCATTGTACATTTCAAAGAATTCTTGAAAAATACAGGGGTGTTCTTCATCTCTAAAATTTCTTTTAAGTAACTACAAAGCCTGGCTTTTCACTATACACATTCTCTCAAAGTTTCAAAAAAATTGAGTTATAAAGATATATTTAAAAATAGAAATATACTTTTTGAAAAGTCCTTCTTTTTCTGTACCTGAACTGTGCTCCCTAACCCTTTCCTACAAATATCTTTTCATATTAGTATCCAACTCATGTCAAACTGTATACAATTTAATCATGTACAGGGGAATCTTAAACAAGATTTCAGCTGTCCACTAGTTCCTTTCCCTTGGAATGAAATTCACATGTTTTTACCCTCTCCCGGTGCTCTCCTCAGCCCTCTGCTCTATTTACAGCCTCATCTGATTCCTTTGAAACATCCCATTCTGCACACAAGGAACCCAAGTTGCTCACCCCCATCTCCCATGAGTACCAGGCATCTGTGTCCCACATTCTGTGTGACATCCCCACACGGATGTCTAAAGCATTTCAAACTCAACCTGCTGCAAACAGAGCTCCTGGCTTCCACAGCAATAACCAAACTCTCCAATCCGCAAGCCCTCTCCACACTCCATCTGTAAATTGCCTTCTGGAGACTCCAGGAGCTTCAGCCTTCCATTCTCTCTTTCTCTGCTCTCCTTTCTCACCAGCTTGGTCCAAACCCAACCATTTTCCCCACCAATGTTTGTAGCCCAAGTCATGACCTGCCCTTATTAGACAGGTGACTTGGTCCCTCACTGTTGCTGTGCTCCTCTCTTGGTCTCTAACCACTGCTGCTTTGTGAGGAAGGCAGTCCTGGCCCCTGCTGCAAGGTAAATGTTAAAACCCAGGCTCTTGGTTCTCCTGTTCACACTTCTCTGTGATTTCCCCTGCTCTGAGGGTCTGGATTCTGTTGTCTCCTTTTGCAGATGCATGACACAGACATTCTCTCCAGAACTCTTCCCTTGCCATCCTGCGACCCCTACTCCCTGCAGCCACACCAGCATTTCTGACCCTCCCACTTGCCATGTCTTTTGCTCACATGCACAATCTTTTCTCTCCCTCTTCCTTTAGTCCAGAGTCTTCTCTCATGATATTTGCATGGCTCATTCCGGTTACCTGTGCTGTGGCATTACCTTGCCAGGAAGTGCCTCTCAGTGGTCTAATGTGAATAAACACCATGAATGAACACTTTCTCAAATGACATCTTATGTAGAGTGCTCTGGCTGCAAGTTAACCTCTGCCCAATATAATGATTTTGTTGTTTTTTTTTTTTTTTTAGTTTTGTATCTACTGCTGTGTGCATAGACTGCTTTTTCCCCTAGAGTATGATTTCCATAAAAATGGAAGTGCTTAGTGCCTCCTTGATCTTATCCTCACTGTCTGGGATCACAGACAACAATAGATTCTTTTTTTTTTTTTTTTTGAGACAGGGTCTCACTTTGTAGTTCAGGCTGGCCCTTAGCTCACTATGTAGCCCAAGCAAGCCTCAAATTCAGCAATCCTCCTATCTCTGTCTCCGGAGTGCTGGGATGACAAGCGTGAGCCACCACGCCTGGCACTGTGGTATGTGGTATTGATGGCTGGTGGGCATGATCACCACACCCAGCATTGTATGTGGTTACCAGGATCGAACTCAGGATCTTGTGCTTGCAAAGCAGGCACTGGAACCACTGAGCTAAATCTCCAGCCCAGCAATAGATTCTTGAATGATAGGAGATTGAATACAAAGAATTATGATTCACAGTGATATCAAGTTTAAACTAAAAAATAATTTTTTTTAACATTTTAGCTTGCAAGTAAATATGATTTCCTTATAATAGAAGATGACCCTTACTATTTTCTCCAGTTCAGCAAGGTAAGTGATGATGTGGATGTATTTCATTATTAATAGATAACTTGTACATGTGATGCTGGATGAGCCAAACTGGGGAACCAGAGCTATCCATCTTCACCTTTGAATTGAATGAATTACTGAAAATGTAGTACCACATTAATTTTTTATTCTTCCCATTTTATCATGAAATTTTCACTTTTGTTGTAAGTGCTCTTTTTAGCTAGTCTGCAGAGACCTGAGTTTAGACAGAGTAAATCAGGCTGAGGCTCTTGAACTCCAAATCCTAATTCACAGCTCCCTTGACATCATCCCAGGGATGTTGAAACAAGGTTTTACCTTGGGTGTTAGCTTCAATCTTGTCATAATGGCTAAAGAGGATGACATCTAAGAAGGGTTGCAGGGCTGTGTTCAAACTGAAGTAGAGCTGCACTCAGTGCTGTTTACGTGTGAGCATACAAGAAGGCAATCCAGGCAGAGCACACTGGCCCCATCCTCCATCCTCGGGTCTTACCTAAGAATAATGGGTTTGAGGCCCATCCTCATGGACAGACATATGAAGCCTTTCATGATTACTGGGTCAGATGGACAGTGGAGGTGAAACAGACTACCAATGAGTAATTCATTGATGACTGGCCAGGGATTTACCTCATGCTGGCAAATGGAAGGTCTTGAGTTTGATCCTTGATACCTCATGAGATAAAACAATTCTAGCACTATATTTGCTGCAGAGAACCCAAAACTGGATTTGGTCACCCAATTAAACCACCAGAAAACAACAAAAGCTCTTGATTTCTCTGATCCTTCTGTACAACGTGATCAGCAGTCTCTAAAAGCTGAGTGCTGCTGGCCCTCTTGATTTTAAGCCTGTCCAAACTGGGTTTGTTGGTCTTTCCTCTAACTTAGTTAATCCTGAATTTAAATCCCCAAAGTAAAGCACTTTTTCTGAATACAAAGTAATTGTATCTTGAGCGAATAAAGGCCTTGTGTTTGACAAGAAATCCATGGAAACAGGCAGACATTAGTAAAAGAATATGTATGTCAGGTATTTATTTCATGGAAAACAGTTGAGATACTTGGGCTAGTATACCCCACATTCATGCCTCCTCTGATCTATTCAGTGTTACCCTACAGCTGCTAACAGTGTTCACAAACCCAAGTACTTTTCTTCCCATTTTAAGCCCTGGACACCAACATTTCTCTCCATGGATGTTGATGGGCGTGTCATCAGAGCTGATTCCTTTTCAAAAATCCTCTCCTCAGGGTAAGATCTATGCCCCTAATTTGAGGGCAGTCTCAGTATCTTTTAATCCAAAGAATTCTCATTAAGAAGTTTGAAGCTGAGCATAGGGTTACATGCCTGTAATCCCAGCACTCTCAGAGCCTGAGGCAGAACAATCATTAGTTTGAGCCCAGCGTGGGCAATTTAGCCACTTAGTGATACCCTCTTTTGTTTTTTGTTTTCTTCTTTACTGAGTTAGAGACCCTGTTTTAAAATAAAAGATTTTAAGAGGGCTGCAGATGTGTCTCAGTGCAAAGGCCTGTGTTCCAAACCCTGCACTAAACTAGGTTTAAATTTCACCTTAAAACAGCATACCAATCATTAATACTAGTAAACCTATTCTCTGTTTATTAAACTTCAACCATCAAAGACAGTTGATCAGTGATGTTTTACTAGGACTAGTTAGGGTTTTAGTGTCATTATGGTTGAGCATATTTGGAAAGACATCATTTCATCAGTTGTATAATTACATTTGTATCTGACATAAGTAGTTGTCTTTATTAAAATGTTTTAATTTTCTATATATACTCATCCCAGTTCAAAATGTACCTTGAAATGAACTTGGTTAAATGACATTAATATGGATTGGTTTTGAGCCATTTCTCTCCTTGTGTAGGTTGAGAGTAGGATTTATAACGGGCCCCAAACCACTAATACAGAAAATTGTTTTACACACGCAAGTTTCAACACTGCACCCCTGCAGTTTCTCACAGGTAAGTCCAATTTATGAAATAGTTTTTGAAAATAAGATTAGTCTATAAAGCAGATATTGACAAGTAAGTTGAGTTAAGGTGGCAAGAAGGGAAATAGCAACACTGATGTCCAGTCCCAATACACTCAGAAACAGAAGACCTGACCCACAGGTGTTTACTGTAATAGACAAACGAATTGTGTTAACCTGGGTTCTTTTGCAGCATAACCAAAGTCCTTGCAAATCAAGGTATTATACTCATGCTGTGTCCCTCTGAGAACACCAAAATATTACTTTGGGTACTGAGCAAAATAGAACCAAATTTGGTGACATCTAAATGTGACTTTATTGACTGGGACCCTTCACTGCACAGCCAGCCTCCAGGCAGTGGTCAGGCACATTATACCATGTCCCAAAGGTAAGACCTACTGGAAAACAGGTTCCAGCACAAGTTTACAAGAGACATCCCCTGTAAGTAGCCCCTTGATTTTACTGCAAAAGATGCAGTAGGTCTGTTTTTCAGGGGTTGTCACTTCTGAAACCACACTAGAGCGTGTGTCTCCAGGTTAGACTTATGTGGGGGGGGGGCAGAGAATTAAAGTAAAATTACCCTACTAGAATGTATACATTTCCCCACATGCTTTGAGAAATCAATGGATCTGAAAATTATTGGAATCATGGAAATTGGATCTTATGGACAGAATGGCTATATAAGAACTAAAGATTAATAGAAAAGTAATTTCATAAGACATTTGATACCATCCATTCCATAAAGTTTAGATGTCCTTATGTTTTACCAAATGAGGGGATTATTTTTTGATATTTGTCATCCACAATAGTTCTTCTCCAATCATGTACAGCTTTGATATTAAGTGGAAAATATCCAAATAGAGTATAGTACTTTACATATTTACTATATCTATTTGAGGCTGAGGATACAACTGAGTGGTAGACTGACTGCCCAGCAAGGACAGGGCAATGGTTTTGCTTCTCAGCATCACCCAGGCCAATGAGAGAGAGAATATTAGCTATTCTGTTATGTTTAGAAAGGCAGAATTGTCTCATAACAAACATCTGGAATGTGGACCTGAACAGTCTGACTTAAATCCAAGCTCTGTAACTAGTTGTGTCAAAAAATTAACAGTTGAGCCTTGACTTCCTTAGTTAAATAGGCATGAGGTACCTGATAGTTGGGTTACTGGGAACATTAAATTAGGCAAAATGTATTCGTGTGTTACTACGGTGCCTGATACATAACAAATATAGAAACATTTGCTCTTTTACTACTGCCATTGTCATGGTTCTTAACATTTGCAATAAATCACTGACTGCCATAAGCTAGATTCAGCATATTTTGTTTTTTCACAGTGGTAGTCTGGTGTTATTTGCTTTTACATTTAGCAAACAGGCCCTTTTAGGGAATGAATCGTGACAGTGTTCCTGTTGTCTCCTGTAGCTCATGATATTACAGCTTCTGCAGCAGTGGGGAGAAGAAGGCTTCTTGGCTCATGTGGACAGGTATCAGATCATTTGTTAGAATTTTTATGAGCAAAACAGAAACCTCACAAAGCAGAAAGCCCACCAGGGTGCTGACTTATTATTCTTTCTTCCTAAATATCCCAAGTTAGACAGTGGGAATGGTTTATTAAAGGTCAAAAGTCTGCTTATCTTACTAGCATTTCTGTCACCTAGAAAGTCTTCCCTGGAGCACCCAAGGAAACCCTCAACACAGTCCCAAAGTAGTCTGAAATTCCCTCCAGTTCAGCATCAGCATTCTGTCTAATCATTTCCTCACTGAGAGAGACACCTGACACAAGAGTGGACTCACATACTCGTGAAGAAGATGATCCACCTACATAGTCAACGTCAGTGTGCAGGTTGTGGATCGCTGTGGTTGTATAAGCATGATGCCTCCCTGCCCATATGGAAATAAGGAGGAAAGGGGTCCCCTCATTCCCAGGCCAGAGATCTGCCACCCCAATAGTACTGTCTTTGATGCTAAGGGTTCTCCTGCTTTGCAAAGGGCAACCGCTCTTTGAGACATCTAAACAATCCTTCTATTTCTAAGTTCCATGTTTTACATAGAAATGGACTTTTTACACTGGTGGTTGTTATTTTTTTAATTAATCTGCATAAAGGATCAAACACTAGTACAAATTGTTAACACAAATTCTCTCTTGCCTCCGCTCAAGCATTCAACATTTTAACTAAGAGAGAAAACAAATCCATATAACTTGGAGTTCAAAGCCATTTTGTTTCTGCAGCCCATGTACAGAGCCCATCTCTGTCACTGTTCTCTCTTCCAGGGTTATTGATTTCTACAGGAGCCAGAGAGATGCCATGTTGGCAGCTGCAGAGAAGTGGCTAAGTGGTGAGTAGCATGTTCACCTGTCCTTGTGGGAAGCAAGAACACCTGTGAGAGAAGGTGAGAAACACTGCATATTATTGGTGTTTCTGAGATGGGAAAGAAACTCCAGAGCTAGATTATTCTTGACACGGAGATATTTCTTTACAAAGAATCTCACAAACACCATTCTATACACCCCAGTACAGTTCTACCTATCTCTCTTATCTGCTGCAAAAATGTGTGGTTTTTAAGAAAAAAAATTTAAGTCTAGAAGCAAAGTAACACTAACTTACTTAGAGCTAAATAATATCTTTATTTCAAAATCTTCATTTCAAAAATTTGCCCCATTTAATATGTTTCTAAATAACCTGTATTAAGGCAAGTACTGCGGAGTGAAGCAGATCTCTCATTACAAATTCTTTCTCTTCTAGTGTTGGGACCAAAGAATCTTCATTTTATAAGTCACCCCATCTGATGTTTTAGCTGTGAACAAACATTGTACTTTATAAAAAGGTCCTGTGTAGATGTGATATATATATTCTGTAAAAATAACTTGTGACAACTTGCTAATTGTGCTAATTGTGTGAGGTTTCCTAAAAACCCCCAGGCAAGTCAGTAAGGTTGCTAAACTGGTTGCACTGATCACCAAGTACAGCGATTTCCTGAAGAGCTTAAGGGGACATAACTCACATAATTAACCAGTAAGCTAATCAATAGGTCTGTTCCTACCAAGGATTTCCTTTGTTAGCCCTCCCACAAGATGACTGTGTTTCCTATCCCCCCTCTACCAATGACCACCTGATAAGTATGATAGATCAAACTGTTAGCCAATTACTAGAAGGTTTAGGTCCCCCTCCTGTGTGTAACCTAAAATGCCCTTAAAAGGGGCTGGTAGTCATTCTTCAGGGTCTCCAACCCAATATTGGTAGACCCACTGCATGCTGTGCTAATAAAAGTGCCCTTGTTCATTACATACATGTGTTTGTCTTCCTCGGGATAGCATGATCCAGGCATTACACTAGTCATTAACTACATTAATCTATCTAATATTAGGTATTAATTTGACTTCAGGTGTGTTACAAATACTTTTCATTATGGAGGACAGTCAGAAAATTATGTGGCTTTAACTATATTGTTTTCAATGCTTATATTAACAATAATAAGCCAAAAAAACTCATATCCTTATCTTTTATATCTAATTCTCTACAAAGTCTTGCTAAAATTAAACCATATGAGTTACCTTTTGCATATAATGAAAAATTTGCAGAGAAACAGTTCTTAAAAATAATAATTAAAATGAAGATAACTTTCTTCTTTTGATTTTTGTATCCTACACTCAGTGTAAAATAAAGCTCACAAGTGCACATAGAAATCTTGAATTTTCAGTGCTTTTCATAATTAGTTACATTCTGAAAAAAACAAATACATTGAGAGCCGGAGATTTAGCTCAGCGGTTCCGGTGCCTGCCTCGCAAGCTCAAGGTCCTGAGTTTGATCCTGGTAACCACATACAGTGCTGGGCATGGTGACTCACACCCACCAGCAATCAATACCACATACCACAGTGCCAGACGTGGTAGCTCACACCTGTAATCCCAGCACTCGGGAGGCAGAAACAGGAGGATTGCTGAGTTTGAGGTTTGCCTGGGCTCCATAGTGAGCTCAGGGCCAGCCTGAACTATAAAGCTAGACCCTGTCTCAAAAAAAAAAAAAAAAACAAATACATTGAACTTTCAAACTGTTACACAAATGATAAGGTTAATTGAATCACCAGAAGAGTCTGGTACTAATTGAAGAATATTCTTCTAAAACTGAGGCAGCCACATTTGGTTTATATGTGTCTCTAGTTATTTGAGAGGAGACATTGGATTTCTTGCTCTCCATTAAGACTGATGGTTGCTGTAACTTCACAAGGGAGCTACTTGATCTCCCTCTTGCTTCCCACCCACAATCTGACTCCTTGCAGTCAACCTAGAACATCCATTTTCAGTTTCTCATCAAATTATATTTTTAAAATATTATTTGAGGGCCTGACATTTAGCACAGTGGATCTGGCATCTGCCTAGCAAGTGCAAGGTCCCTAGTTCAATCACCAGTAACCACATATAACAATACTGGGCATGGTGACTCGTGCCCACAAGCAATCAACAGTATACCACAGTGCTGGGTGTGGTGGCTCACACCTGTAATCTCAGTGCTAGGGAGGCAGAGGTAGGAGGATTGCTGACTTCAAGGCTTGTCTGGGCTATATAGGGAGCTCAGGGCCAATCAGAACTACAAAGCAAGACCCTGTCTCAAAAAAAAAAAAATACGATCACTGAGAAAACCTTTTTGGAAATACTAGTTAATGATCACTGCACTTGTCACCTTGTCACAGAATGATCCAGTTGATGGATCTTCTCCTTTGTGTGCAGGTTTGGCAGAATGGCATGTACCTGTTGCTGGTATGTTTTTATGGATTAAAATTAAGGGCATTTCTAATTCACGACAACTGATTGAAGAAGAGGCTCTTAAGAAAGAGGTGGGTGAAGGAGAAACCTAAAGGCAAAGTTACACTTTGTATTTAAAATGAATTTTTACTTGACTAAAAATGAAAAGAGGTGTTTGTATCGCTCATCATCCCACTTGTGCTGTTTAGGTATTAGGCATGCAGTGTCATTATTAACAACTGTGAGGGTTACACAATTACTCAACTGATCTAAATGAATGAAATGTAGTCCTTCATCTCAGTCAATGTTCAGCACAGTTGAGGTTGCTGGGGAGCCACATGCCTTGAGTTCGAACCCAGCTGTGCCTGATCCTGGACATGTGGCCTTGGGTGAGCGGCCCTCCTGGTCTTCGTCTCTACAGCAGAGGACGTGAGAATCCTCCCTGGTGGGGCTGCTGTGGTGCTTCCTGAGTGATGTGTGATGCGCTTAGACCAGCACCTGGCATACAAGTGCCTCAAACATTAGCCTACTAGGATTAGGTCAATCAGTATTTCAAAGATATTTTTCCTAATGATTGACAGAAATGATATTCATGGTAGAAAACTTGCAAAGTGCATAAAATGAAATATTTAAAATAGTCCCTCATTTCATGACCCAGGTTTTGTGGCCTTTTATGATGTATTTTCTTAAAGACCTTTTATATATTCCAATGTTTTCCATTGGGCACCTATTTTATATACTAATATTGCATAGAAAAGATTATACCCTGATTTTTCCCTCTTAAAATTAGCTCATATATGTTTCTCTGTCTGCCTATGTCATGAGTCTACCGAGATTTCATTTGGGGATATTGATTAAGCTCAAAATTCTAACTGAAATTTTTATTTGGCTTTCTTATTTACCAGGAAGTTGTCCTGTTCTATTCATTAACTCAGTCATCCTATTTGTCAGTCTTTGTAAACACTTGACTTTGTGTGTGTGTGTGTGTGTGTGTGTGTGTGTGTGTGTGTGTGAGACAGGGTCTCATTTTATAGTTCAGGCTTGCCCTGAGCTCACTATGTAACCGAATTTAGTAATCCTCCTGCCTCTGCTTCCTGAGTGCTGGGATTACAAGTGTGAGCCACCATGCCCAGCACTGTGCTATGTGGTACCAGGGATTGAACTCAGGACCATGCATTTGCGAGGCAGACACAGGAACCACTGAGCTAAATCCCCGGCCCTGACATTATTTTTAAAACCACTATTTTCTTGAAATGCTATGTAGAATAAGACACTGGGTTGACCATGGCAAAGTGCCACATGGATGCATAAGAGACAAACTATTCTAGATGTTAGATGTAGAGACAAACTACAGGGCAAAATCTTTACCTCTTATGGTATCTCACCTGACAGCAGGACTTATGTTTTATCATTGTTCTAAACCTAATAGTAGCACAACCTAGGCACTTAGTATGACTGACTTATTTCAAATAAACACATTGTAATGTAATAAATGGACTTGATATTTTCCTTGCTTTTCTGCTAATACCATTTTCATCAAAACTATAGGTAAGTTGCCCTTAGTATACATTTCTGAACAAAGAGCCAAGAATGTACACTTGTATTCTACTGTTTTTTCATCTTCTTTTATTCCATAAAAGTTATTATCAAAACTTTTCTATCATATTCAGAGAAATGATGACATTCATAATTTGTTAATCAATCTGAAAAACCCATAAATCCTTTCCGAAGAGCACCCCAAACCATTGCACTCCCAACTCATCTTGTTTCAGTGGACAGTACCTAGATTTATCATGTAACAACAAGCACAGAGTTACTGTTTTTGGACATCATGATTGTAGTAGCAGCAGTGCACTCCAAAATCACAAACATTTAATACAAGATCAATCTATTTCTGACTCACATAAAATCCAAACCTGTGTTCCGCAGGCAACTCTGATTCACAGACCCTGGTTCCTTCTGCCTTATTCTGTTGGTCTTATGCATTCCAAGATCACTAGGAAGTAGAAAACATGGTAGATCACACATGAGAACATTTTCATGGGCCAGGACTTAGAAGCAGCACTCATGAATTTGGCTCATGTGTCCACACCTAACTTAACAGAGGGTAGGAGCACTTTGTGTGTTGCTTAGGAACTTCATGTGCCTCATCTGTATGCATGAGGTCCTGCAGTCATTTGTCAGGGGGAAAGATAGAAAGATTGGAGGAGGGGAGGGTGAGGGAGTGAAGCAGGAGAAAGAGGGAATCAGTGACTCAGCCACAGCGGTCACCATGAAGACCAGCTGCTCTCCCTCCATCTTGTCAAACACAGTCAACATTCACTTCTATTCCTTCACTTTATGCATTTTTTACCTCCTTTCATTCTTTTAATTTACCACTATCTTCCCATTATGTAGCCTTTACATTTTCTCCCTAAAATATTGTTCCTTTTTTTTGCTAGGCCAACAAGTTCCTATTTTAAAAATTTCATCTTTTGAAAGAACCACTTTCAAATTTGTTAACTTGAAATGCAGTCTCATTGAGTTTTACAGTTAGATTGAGTAATATTTTATACTTATCGTCATTTGTCTTCCTTTAGTAAGCTCTGCTTTTTACATTTTAGTGTTTTTCTTTTGGATTTATATTCATTCAATGAAAGTAAAGAAGTAATATCATTGACTAGTCTATCCATTTAGGCTTGTTTATTGGAAGATATACAATTATTATGTACCTTTATTCTTTATTTTTATTTTGTTTTGTTTTGTTTTTTAATTGAATTCTGTATTGGTACAATTTATATACATCTCACAATCATGTATAACATTGGGAAATTTGTACCAGTATATGACAGAAGCTAATTCTCATTTTTACACATATCCCTACCCATGCACAACTCCCCACCCCCTTTATACATACTCTTTTATTATCTTTCGGTATCATATTTACTCCTTCCCCTCATTACATTCCCACACCAAATTTCCTATGGAAATTTCCCACTCTATAAAAGCTGTCACTTTCTAGAGCTCATTTGCATCTACAGGTGTTGATATCAAAGAGAAGATCCGGAATTTGCCTGTGATCTATTGATTTCACTTATACGTATATCCTCCAGGTGTCTCCATTTGCACCTAAATGGATCGATCTTGTCATTCTTTATGGCAGAGTAATACTCCATTTTATTAAAAAAAAACACATCTTCTTTATCCACTCTCCAGTTGATGTGCATTTGGGTTGTTTGCAAGATTGAGCTATCACAAACTGAGCTGCTATGAACAAGGGTGTACATCCTGATGTTTGAGTTTCAGTTTGCCCTATTTCCCATTTCTCTGAATTTCCCTGTGGTGGTGATCTTTGTGTCTGTTTTTTTGTGTATTTTCTCATTTCTACTCTTTCATTGTTATTAATGCTCTTCTTTGCCTGATGATAGGGCAATGTTGGTTGTAGGTCTCTTTCTACTATCTGGGGCCTTTTGGATGTGGCACTTTCCTGGGGGGTCCTCTTTGAATCTTTAATCACCCTTGATAGTTCTCAGTTCTGACACATCATGGGAGGTATTTGAGCAGAACAATCACATCATGTTTGTTACCATAATACAATAAATGTCAATATCAGTATTAAACACAATAAATAAGATTAAAAGTTTTGTTAAATTCTATTCTGAAGACTTTGAGCTTATGAGTTACCTCTATGTCCATATGCCAGAATTTAGAATACAACATATAGATTGTAAATGTACCCCCTGAACCCTTTGGGGATAAGAGGTCACTGGGGAATCAGGGAGGTAGGGAGACAGGAGGAAAATGAAATAGTGTTAGCAGATTTATGAAGATCACCTATACCCTAGAACCTCATATATGTCAGCGGGTAATAGAGGATAAAGGGCATATGTACAACAGTATCAACTGTGTGCTGTAAGACTGTTGGAGACTTGGCACACCTTCTTATAATAGTACAGAAGGAGAGATAGGGCAGCCAAAGAGTCTTTTACTTCTGGTATTGCTTCTGACAGGAAGATAGGAGAGGGTGTGGGGACAAGAGGTGAATAGAGGGATCTAGTTGTAGATGGCAAAATAGAAGCTAGATTCCCTCTTTTTTAATCTTGCCTGGTCACTCAGTGCAACTCTAGGTGCGCCTTCTGTGGAGGGAAGCAGGAGATTGCTCTGGCTCCTCCAGGACCTGGGTCCTCACAATGTCTCTCCGGGGTGGGGTTGGGGCTGGGCAAAGGCCCTCAACCCTCCATGGGGAGGATGGCGCCCAGGGTCCATACCTGACTCCTCACTGAACAGCTCCAGGTACAGTGGGCTGGTCTGCAGGCTTCAGTCCTCCACTGCCTCCAGAATGGCCGAGTCTGTGCCGCTCTGGGGTGCAGTGGGCCAATGGGCTGCCCTCAGTCCACCGGAAATGGATGGCGCCTGGTAGTTAAGTCCGCACCGCTCCAGGATACAGTGGGCCGGTGGGCTGCCCTCAGTCTGCTGGAAACATGGCACCCGGTAGCCGAGTCCACATCACTTCCAGTGTACAGTGGGCTGGTGGGCGGCCCTCAGTCCGCCCGAAACGGATGGCGCCCGGTAGCCAAGTCCATGTCACTCCCCTGTTTTGTTTTGTTTTTTGAGAGAAGGTCTCGCTTTGTCGTTCAAGCTGGCTCTGAGTTCACTATGTAGCTCACGCAAGCCTTGAACTCAGCAATCCTCCTGCCTCTGTTTCCCGAGTGCTGGGATTACAGGCTTGAGCCACCAAGCCTGGCACCTTTGTTTATTCTTTTGTGATTTTTTTAAACTGCTTTGAAGTTTAGAACATCCTGCTTAATCTGAGATTAGGTTTGTCTGGGTTCAGTCATTCTTCGGTGATGGCATCACTTATTTATCACAACCCCTCTCAGGTGTTACTGGTTCCTGGCAGTGCTTTCTACAAGGATAGCACGGCTCCAAGCCCTTACTTCAGAGCATGTTTCTCCACAGTTTCTCCAGAACAAATGGATGTGGTGAGTAGAGTACTGTCTTCAGAGTAACACGAACCCTCTGTTCTGGGCTTTGGTGCATTGTTCACATGTTAAATTAAGACTTTACTTAATGTCTTCTTGAGATTCCAAAATCAGATAAGTATGGACTGTGAACTCCCAGTATATATTCCCTTACTTTACTAGTAGACTTCTGACTAAGCCAGGTAAAGGTTGTTTTTGTGAACAAGGTTATTTTCACAATCTTCTGTACAGTGTTAAATTTTGAAAACATTTTATAGCATAAATCTCATTCCTTCCTTCATGGAATTAACATGAATGAAAAGTAAAAATTCACAGTAGACTTCAGCCTCTTTCTCTGAAGAAGAAAACCATGCACAAAGTCAAAATACTGGTCAGCTGTTCACCCTGGGACCAAGCCCCTTATATACACAACTTAAAGGAGAAAAGCCCTAGTTTCAGTTTCAAAAGATTCAACATCACTCAGATAACTCCCAGGCAGAGACATTGTGATAGTGAAGGGCTCACTCTGTGGTGGGAAGGAAACACATCAGGGAACACAGAGGAAGGGGCCATGCAGCAGACCTAGACCCCACAGTCAGTTTTCATGACCCACCTGGATGCACACAGATGTGTCCTGTATTAATCCTCAAGGCAGATTCCATGCCAATCAAAGTGACAATTAAGCTTAACCATTGTACACCAAAGCAATAATAGTCTTATGTTAACCCAAATGATAAACAGCGATGGAATAAGAACCAAAAGACTATGCATCTGAAATTACAGAAAACACAAGTATAAATTGAACAGTACTATTAGCTATTTTAGAGTTTATTCTTATTTGAGGGGATGTTCCATTTTGGTGTGCTTTTCTTTAGTTTCTTTCTTGTACCATTAAATGTGCTTTTTGTAAGTTCTCTCAAATTATGAATACAGCTGGACACTGAAAACTATATAGATTGAATTTTCAGATGGGAAATTACATGAAAATATAAAATAGTTTGTATTTGGGTAAATATAAAATGATGATCATGAGTGTTGTAAAAACTAAAAATATTCAGGAAAGGGCCAGAGGGTTAGCTCAGTGGTTCCAGCGCCTGCCTCGCAAGCGCAAGGTCCTGAGTTTGATCCCTGGTAACCACATACGATGCTGGGCGTGGAGACTCATGCCCACCAACAATCAACACCGCATACCACAGTGCCGAGCGCGGTGGCTCACGCCTGTAATCCCAGCACTCGGGAGGCAGAGGCAGGAGGATTGCTGAGTTCCAGGCTTGACTGGGCTACATAGTGAGCTCAGAGCCAGCCTGAACTACAAAGTGAGACCCTGTCCCCCCCAAAAAAAAATTTTCAGGAAATCTCATGTGACTGTATCTCCATGTGTTGCTGACATCCATGACTTTTTACCTTGCAAATATCATTCTTCATTTGTCATTACCTTCCTGTCAGATAGACTGTGTCACTTTTTAAAGTTGTCATCAACTTTTCCAAACTAGCATTCTAATTTCATTAATAATTCTTATCTCTTTTCTATTTTAGGCCTTCCAGAGATTAGCCCAAATTTTAAAGGAATCTTTATGAAGAAATACAACTAATCACAGTATTCATGGGTTTTTCAGATTAATTAGTTCTATGTTTTATCAAAAGGTTAATTATTGATCTTAGCCTTGCAGAATAATATCAAACATAGGTATGTGTAACTTTCAAAATGTCTTTCAATTCATCAGATTGCAAAAATATATTTGTCATCCACTTAGGATTTTCACTTTTTCAGTCAGCAAAAAATTGTTTTTATCTTAGATATTATGATAAAGCATTCTCTCACTGCCTTATAATATCCTGTAGATTTTCATTGAAACTAACACTTTACATTAAATTATTTTGCAATTTTAAGAAAATATTCAAAATGGTATATAATGGGGCTGGAGATTTAGCTCAGTGGTTCTGGAGCCTGCCTCGCAAGCGCAAGGTCCTGAGTTCGATCCTGGCGACCACATAGAATGCTGGGCGTGGCAACTCACGCCCACTAGCAATCAATACCACATACCACAGTGCCAGGCATGGTGGCTCACGCCTGTAATCCCAGCACTCAGGAGGCAGAGACAGGAGGATTGCTGATTTCCAGGCTTGCCTGGGCTACATAGTGAGCTCAGGGCCAGCCTGAACTACAAAGCGAGACCCTGTCTCAAAAAAAAAAAAAAGTATATAAGGTATACTTTTTTCTATTTCTAGAGACATTTAATGAGAGCTGTTACAAAAATTATTATAATTTAAAAAAAATAAAAAATAAAAAAATTATTATAATTTGCCCATTATAAGGGAGTTTTTAATAAAAAACCAGAGATGATATGTTAAAATATAGCAATCTGTTTCAAATAAAATTGAACATATCTGTAGAACTCAGACTTATTAATTCTAAGGAGAGAACATGGATTTAGGAAAGTTTACTACATTCCATTTTCATACTACTATATAATTTACAAAAGCATATTCTTATAAGCTATGTAATTAAAATCTACTACAACCCTTTGAAGTATTAGGATATCCTTTTTTTAAATGATTTTTCTTCCTTTTTGGAGATTTTTTTCCATCAGCTTATTAATATGTGCTCATCTTAAATTTGGAAACAATCCAGCCATCATGAAGCATGAAGTAAATCATCTCACCTGAACTTATACTTGCTGTCAGCATCTATCATTCTTCCTTTAAGACACTATGTACGTACTTGTCATACCTAACAGAACACAAGCTCAGTGTGACAGAGTACCATTCATAGCCTTAATATGTTTTCTATCACTGTTTAGTGAATTATAACAGTGTTTCAAGATCCAATTGTTGTAAGCTTACAAGTTCTTTTGAGAAATTAGGAAGATAATGTCATTGTTTTTTTTTAAATTGAGCTTATTGATACTTCTTAGGAATGCATTATGATCACATTCCTTATTGGAAATATGTGTCTGTAGATGATATATCTTGATTTTTAGTTTTTCCCTATTCCTCTGCCTTTCCCTCAACCTCCCACCCTCCCCCATATACATAAGCTTTGTTTCCGTGTTTTTCTTTTCATCTACAGATTTTTTTCTTTTTCTTCTTTGCTTTCCCCTGCCCCCACCTACTTACCAATTCCCTTTGCACATTTTCTTTCCATTTCACAATACCTATCATACATTTTGGACCACATTTACACTTTCAGTTTCTCACACTGGAGAAATGATATAGTGTTTACACATCTGTGTCCTATTATATAAAATGGAGTCTTGCCCCACCACAAAGAAAGATAAATTAGATAGATAAATTCCTAACTCAGTGCTTTCACCCCCTGACTAGCAAGCGCAAGGCCCCTGGTTTGATCCCAGTAACCACATAAAATGACATGATATTGGGCTTGGTGACTCACACCCACCAGCAATCAGTACCACACCCCACAATGCTGGGCGTGGTGGCTGACATCTGTAATCCCAGCACTCAGGAGGCAGAGGCAGGAGGACTGCTGAGTTGGAGGCTTGCCTGGGCTACATAGCAAGCTCAGGGCCAGCCTGAACTACAAAGCAAGACCCTGTCTCAAAAAAAAAAAAAAAAAAAAAGAAAGAAAGATAAATTAGAGACATATATAGCTAAATGGGTGCATCTTGAGGCCATACTCATAAAAGAAATCAATAATGTCATTTTTAGCTGTTCCTTGTGAATATGCACACTAACATACAAATCAGTTGTTTCCTGATTTAGAGGTATTAACCCACAAACTAAACAATTACTCTGTTTTCTTACTACAGCATAATTCCTTGCTAAAAGCCAGGTAAAGACTATGGATTTTTCAGAAGGAAAGAGAAGGTTTAAAAACAGCAGGAAGTAGGGGGGAAATGGGAAGAAAAAAGTGTTTCTAGTGACAGGGAGGTCTTGATCCACAGTCTTGAGAAGACCATCCATACCTGATTCTTTCCTTCAGCTACTAGGCAAGAACTTCCCTAACTCTCTTTAACTGGTGGTCTCTGACATGGACAGTGTCATTAGAAGCAGGGTCCTTTGCAGGAAATATTTCAAAGTCGATCTGCATTTTCCATGGGAATAGATCTCATTGCCATTAAAGTGAATGGGTATGTCTTTGGAGAAAGCACTACAGTTGATTCAATTAACTGTACCAGTTTCATTTTTTAATAAAAAATGGGTTTGTCCTTTTTTTAATAAAAAATAAGGTTTGTCCTTTCAATTTTTTCAAAAGCCTGGAGGCCACAGGAGTGGTAGTAATGACCCTGTGTGGGTAATATCTCATTGAACTGCTTGAAAATTTGTCCAGCAAAATGATTTTCTTTGTTGCTGAGGATTTCTCCAGGAATGTCCCATAATAACTTCTTAGCTGCCATCAACTTTTCTGCACTGATAAAGCTTCTTTAGAATAATTTAAAAAATAATGAGATGGTTAAAAAAAGAAACCTACCCCACTGAGAGTAACAACAGAGTAAAGTCCACCGGAAGCTCCCAAATGCCAGCCAGTGTATTCAGCTCAAAGCTCACCTCAGAGCTCTGGCCAGTCCAGGAGAATGGAAGATGCTCTGGAAAGTTTCATAGGCAAGGTGTGCAGCTTCATTCTAATGCTGGCGGACAAGCCTGGGATCCCTCTCCAAAAAGGCTGGTATTCAGCTCCCCTGAAGCCAGGCTTTTACTCCCTTGTTACAAAATGTTCCTGAAATTAAGGGCGGAGTTACACTTAGTATCATCTCATTGGTTAGGGCAGTGCACAGATTTCTGCCTATAACAGAGAAGCAAGTATAACAATCCTCTTTAACAATAAAGAAACTTCTAAGCTCAAGTGAGCCCAGTCTTCTGAGGTCCTAAACCTGTTAAAATGAAAACTGCAGAGTGCAGGCAGCTAAACAACATGGGTGAGGGGTGAAGGGGAGTGTCTACTTCAGAGCCTTTCCAAGAAGCAAGCCAGAGCTTTCCTTGAATGGAAGGTTTTACAGTTTGATTTTTCCCTATCACATCTACAAATGATCAAAATGTGAAAAAAATAATAATTTCTGAAGACCTACTGAAAATAGGTGAAATATAACACCTGACATTTTGGTTGTCTTTCTAGTACAGTGGTGGTGAAACTAAGATGCACATGTCACAGCAGACACACAGAGCCCTCTGCTGGTGCTCAAGCCAAGTTGCCCCAGCAGTCAATCAGCCAACAGTTGCTTTTTCTAAAGTAAAACCTCCAATATTTGGATTTAATTGCAGGGTTAGCACTCTGCTATAAATAAGTGAGATTGGGGGTTAATTTTGGGGGCCTGAATCCTTAAAGCATTCACCATCTCTCTCCTAGGACTATGGATTTGGCAAACCAAACATTCATTATCCACCATATTATTGTTTGACAGCAATCACTCCAGCAGTTTAGATCACTTTGTCTATGCAGTGACAAGTTGTGGAGCTGTTAACAATGGAAGCATCAGGGACTCAAGGAAGACCAGACAAGACCTCTGGGAACCCACACTTAGCCCTGAATTTACTTGCTTTCCGATGCTGATTTTGTTTTTTCCATTGGGCTGGTTATCAAATAGGTCAACTGGGGGAGCTAACTCATCCATGCTGTGGGGCTCACTTGAGCTGCCTATTCTAACAATTTCAGTACTACTGATTTAGCATAAAAATTTGCCAGGGAATTTTCTCTATATTCAGGATCAGTTTTACAGGTGAGGCTTCCATCTTACTAATGGCTATTTTTTTAGATTAAATGAATTTATTAAAAGTGTAATATATCAGGGGTCGGAGATTTAGCTCAAGTGGCATCACGCCTACCTTGGAAGCCCAAGGGCCTAAGTTCAATTCTTGGTACCACAAAAAAAAAAGTGTAATATACCCAAATTTATAAGAAGAAACTTAAAATTCCATATGGCCGTACAGATGCTAAACAAATTCAATCTATAATTGGAAAACTTCACATGTAGAAAACTCCAACCTCAAATTAAACAAGAACACCTTACAGAAAAGTTTCCAAAGAATGAAAGAGATGTTACACAATTTGTATACAATTAACAAAAAACTGTGGGCCAAACCTGACCAAAACATTGTGAGACAAGAAAAAGATAGGCGAGTATCCCCCATGAAAATAGATGCATAAATCCAAAACAAATTATTAACCAACTAATCCTGTGATATAGAAAAAGGTTTATACATCCTTTCCAGCCCTGCAAATTTGCTTTAACCCTGGAAAATTGATTGATTCAATTTATCCCCTTTAACTAAATAAAGGAGAAATGTAGGATTGAAAAAGAGGTGTCATCCAATGCCTTCCAGAAGAAAGCCAACCTTGACTTCTGGTGTATGTAGATAAAGTACTTGATAAAAATCTATGTTTACTTATGGTATTGAACTAGGAATACAAAGAATCCTTCTTATGTACTAAAGAGTATAGCTAACACTGAACTATGTTTTTCCAAATGCTGGAAAATTTATAAGGATCCACAGACCGTACTGCTTCTGTCCAACTTTGTATGGGGGGTCCCAATCAACACCCTAACACAAAGGTCAGGAAACTCTAATATGAAATCAAAAGTTATAGTAAATGTTAAAATTTAAAAATGCATATTACAGTAAAATACACACTGTTATCAATCCACTTCAAAAACGCTGATACATCGCTCTTGTCTCTTTTCTGCGGGAGTTCTGGGGACCCTCTTTCCTGAGTGTCTTTAGTCGCACTTCCATGACTGCTTCTGTGGCCTGAATGATTCCACATATTTCTCTTTCGTGTCTATTTTGACGTTGGAGAAGAGCCAGAAGTCACACAGTGCCAGATCTTATGAATCAGGTGGTTGAGGACACATGGTCTTAATTTTATTTGACAGAAATTGCTATAAATGGTTGATCATGAGGTGTGACTGAAAAAAACATGATTGCTTTAAAACTTTACTATAGTAAAAGACACATTGCCATGGAAACCTCTTAAAAATACCCCCTCTTCTTCAAACACAGTCATTCCATTGTTTTCAGCAATGTGTCTTTTGCTGAAACATGTTGTCTCAGATTTTATTTTCCATAGTTTCCATCACTCCTTGTATGTGTGTGAAATTTGGCCCCACTGAATTCTCTTTAAAATGATAGCTTTATGGAAAGTAAAACCTATACTCTAAAATTCAACCCTTTTTATTGAGGTAATATGATGGTCAAACTTATGGCCTTTGCACTGAGCTATATCTCCAATTCTTTTAAATTTCGAGACAGGATCTCACTGTCACTAAATTGCCCAGGCTGGGCTCAGACACAAGATTCTTTTGCTTTGGCCTCTCAGGGTGCTGGGATTATAGATATGCATCACCATGTCGAGCTTAATTCTCTCTCTTTTTTAAAATTGAATTCTTTATTTTTACATTTTATATACAGCTCACAATCACACTCAACATTGGGGGGTTTGTACCAGTATATGACAGAAGTTAATTCTCATTTTTACCCATATCCTTACCTACCCACAACCCCCATCCCTTATATACATGCTATTCTTTCTTTCCACATCATATTTATCCTTTCCTCTCATTACATTCCCCCATCACATTCCCTTTGAATATTTCTTATTTTACAAAATATATCATACATTCTAGAACTCACTTACATCTACAGGTTCTTATACCAGAGAAAAGATACAGTATTTACATATCTGTGATCTATTTATTTATTTCACATATCAGTGTGTTCTCAGCGTGTATCCATTTGCACATAAATGAATGAAACTTGATATTCTTTATGGCAGAGTAAAACTCCATTTTATTTAAAACACACACACACACACACACACACACACATCTTCTTTATTCAGTCTCTGGTTGATGGGCATCTGGGTTGTTTCCAAGATTGGGCTATCACAAACTGAGCTGCCATGAACATGGGTGTACATATGTATTTACAATATGAATCTTCTAATTCCTTTGGGTATATTCCTATCAGGGGAATAGCAAAGTCAAATGGGACCTTTAATCCTAGTTTTCTGAAGAATCTCCACACTGATCTCCACAATGGTTGTATAAGTCTACAATCCCGCCAACAGTGGAAAAGTGTTCCTTTCTCCCCACAGCCTCACCAGCATTTATTGATTTCATGATAGCAGCCATTCTTTGTGGAGTGAGATGATATGTCAGTGTTGTTTTCATCTGCATCTCTCAAATGACCAGTGATGTTGAACATTTCTTCATATGCTTCTTGTCTGCTTTTACTTCTTCCTCTGAGAAGTGTCTGTTCATTTCAGATGCCCATTTTTTAATTGGGTCTTTAAACTTGGAGGGACTGATTTGTTTAAGTTCTTTATATATCCTAGATAGTAGCCCTTGTCTGAGAAAAAGCTAGTAAAGATTTTTTTTGCAAGTTGTTGGTTGTCTTTTAGCAGTTCCAGTGGTTTCTTTTGCTGTGCAGAAGATTTTTAGTAGCATGACATCCCATTTGTTGATTCTTTTTGCTAGTTCACATGCTATAGAGGTTTTTTCATAAAGTCTCTGCCTAACCCAATGTCTCCAGGAGTTCTACCCAACCTGTTTTGCACCAGGTTTATTGTTTCTGATTTAATGTTTAAGTCTCTAATCCACTTTGGTTTTAGTTTAGTACATGGTAAAACAGAATCTTGATATGTCTACCTTTAGTTTTTGCCAGGTTAAAGCCCAGTTTTTCCAGCAGCATTTGTTGAAGAGGCTGTCTTTCCCCTATTGAGGATGTTTGGCTCCTTTGTCAAAGATGAGGTGGCTTAGTGTTTTTGGAGTTGTTTCTGGATCTTCTAATCTATTCCACTGGTCCTCGGGTCTGTTACTATGCCAGTACCATATTATTTTGTCAAATGCTTTTTCTGCATCTACTGAGATGATCATATGGTTTATGTCCTTGAATCTGTTAATATAGTGTATTACATTAATTGATTTACATATGTTAAACCAGCCTTGCATCACTGGGATAAATCTGACTTGATCAGGATGTATGATTTTCTTGATAACTCTCTGTATTCTATTTGCCAATATTTTATAGAGGATTTTTCTGTCAATGTTCATTGGACAGATTGGCCTGTAGTTTTCTGGTTGGGTCTTTCTCTGCCTTGGAATCAAGGTAATAGTTGTTTCAAGGAATGATTTTGGGAATACTGTTTCTCTTTCAATTTCATTAGATTTTAAGAAGTAGTGGCATTAACTCTTCTTAAAAAGTTTCATACAATTCAGGAGTGAAGCCATCAGGACCAGGGCTTTTCTTTGTTGATAGGGTTTTATTACATTTTCAATTTCACAGATTGATATTGGGTTGTTTAACATTTTTATATCATCATCATTCAGCTTTGGAAATTTATATGTGTCTAGGAACCTATCCATTTCTCTGTATTTTCCATCTTTTTGGAGTACAAAGTTTCAAAATACTTGTTTATTATTCTTTGGACTTCCAATGGCTTTGTGGTGACTTCCCCATTTTCATTCCAAATAGCATAGATTTGAGCCTTTTCCTTCCTTTGTTTGATAAGGTTGGCTAAGGGTCTGTCGATTTTATCTATCCTTTCAAAGAACCAACTCTTCAATTCATTGATTCTTTGTATTATTCTCTTTGCCTTCATTGCATTAATTTATGCTCTGATCCTTATAATTTCCTCCCTAGTATGAGCTTTGGGCTTGTCTTACTCTTCTTTTTCCAATAATTTGAGTTTCAGCATTAGATTGTTTATTTGAGTTTGCTCTATTTTTCAGGTGTAGGCATTCACTGCTACTAATTTCCCTCATAGAATTGCTTTCATTGTGTCCCATAAATTCCTGTATGTTGTACTGGGGTTATCATTTAATTGTAGAAACTGTTTAATTTCTTCTTTAATTTCTTCTCCGGCCCATTGGTTGATCAACAGAGTGTTGTTAAATTTCCATGTGTTTGTGAGGATCTTGGAATTTCTTTGGCCATTCAGCTCCAGTTTCAAGGCACTGTGTTCTGATAGTATGCAGGGGATAACGTCAAATCCTTTGCATTTATTTAGGCCTGTTCTATGAACTAGGATGTGATCTATTTTGGAGAATAATTCATGAGCAGCTGAGAAGAATGTATATTCTGACTTTGTAGGATGAAATACTCTGTAGACATCTATTAAGTCCATTTGTTCAAAAGTTTGGTTTAGCTCAAGTATTTCCATATTGATTCTTTGTCCAGCTGACCTCTCAATTTGTGACAGTGAAGTATTAAAGTCCCCTACTACTATTGTATTAGTGGTTATCTGGCTTCTCATGTACATTAATGTTTGTTTTATATAGTTAGGTGCATAAATATCTATGATTGTTATTTCTTTCTCCTGGACTGTTCCCTGTATGAGAATATAGTGACCTTCTTTGTCTTAATCAGTTTGGGTTTGAAATCTATTTTATCTGCAAACAAGATAGCCACTCCTGCTTTTTTGCACTTTCCTGTGGTATGGAGGATTGTTTTCCATCTCTATTTTCAGTCTATGGGTTTCTTTCTGAATTTGATGTGTTTCCTGTATGCAGCAGATTGTAGGATCTTGCTTCTTGATCCAATTTGCTAGTCTGTGTCTTTTAATTGGCCCATTGAGTCCACTGATATTAATGGTTATGACTGATATGGACAGATTTAGAGCTGCCATGTTTCCCTCTTCTTGGTTCTTTTTTTCCTTACTTTTCCCCCTTTTCCATTCAGTTTCTTGTTTGCTCCAGTGGGTTCACTCTGTTGGTATTGTGGGTTTGTAATTTTCTTTGTTTTTTTCCAAGATGTTCTTTAGAATGTTTTGGAGTGCAGCTTTTGTATTTGTGAAGTTTTTCAGGTGTGCTTTGTCGTGATATTATCTTATTTCCCCATCTATTCTGAAAGATAGTTTTTGCAGGATACATCATTCTAGGTTGGTGATTGTTTTCCTGCAATGCTCGAAACACTTCCTTCCAGGGTCTCCTTGTGTTGAGTGTTTGGGTTGAAAAATCTGCTGTGATCCTAATGGGCTTCCCTTTGTAGGTGATTTTCTTTCTTTCTCTCACTGTTTTCAGTATTTTATCCTTTTGTTTTGTATCTGGGAGCTTGATAATTATATGTCTAGGTGTAGATATGTTTATGTCACAGCCTTTTGGAGTCCTATGGTCCTCATTTATCTGTATGTCCAATTCTTTTCCTGTGAAGTTTTCTGCCATTACACTGTCGACAGTTTTTTCTTTATGTCTTTTGCACTGTCTTCTGCTTCCTCAGTGACTCCAATCAGTCTTATGTTATTCTTCTCTGAATCATCTAGAAGCTGTTGAATTGATTTCTCATGGTCCCTTGACATTTTCCATAGATTATGTCTTTCCTGTTCATTGGCTGCTATCCTGTCCTCTAGGTCTGAAATTTGCTTCTCTGCCTCATTCATCCTACTTCACAAACTTTCATTCTCCTTCTTTGTCACCTGGAGCTCTGCTTGAAGCTGCTTAAAAGGTTCCATTGCTTTTGCTATCTTAGACTCTATCATGTCACTGATCTCTTCTTTAATGAAGTCCTTCACTGTGGACAATATCTCTGTTTTCATCTCAGAGAGGAGTTCTGATTTCCATTTTAGTAGATCTGCATTTGTTAGCATCTCAGAGAGTGGTGGTGTTTGAGTTTCAGTTTAGTGCTTGCTTCGGCAGCACATATACTAAAATTGAGTTTCAGTTTACTCTATTTCCCTTTTCCCTGAATTTCCCTATGGTGGTGATCTTTGTGTCTGACTTTTTCAATATTTTCTCATTTCTACCCCTTTTTTGATATAATGTTATTTGTTTAATTCCTTACCTGATGTCTGGGCAATTTTTGTTGCAAGTCTCTTTCTTTGTATTATTCAGGACCCTTTGGAAGTGGCACCTTCCTGGGCTGTCCTCCTTGAATCTGTAATGACCCTTGAGAGTTCCCAGTTCTGGCACATCATGGGTGGCATTTGAACAGAACAATCGTATTATCTTTGTTACCATAATAAACAACAGCATTAAACACAGTAAATGAAATGAAAAGTTTTTATAATTTCTATTCTGAAGACTTTGAACTCATGAGTTACCTCTATGTCCATATGCCCAAATTTAGAATTAATCAGCAATGTGTATACAACATGCAGGTCTTAAATGTACCTGCAGTACCCTTTGGGAATAAAAGGTCACTGGGGAGTTAGGGAGATAGGAAGGCAAAAGGAGAATGAAAGCTTAGAAATATGGTTAGCAGATTTAGAAAGATCACATAGACCTCAAGAACCTCATATATGCCGGAGAGTAACAGAGGCTAAAGGGACATATATAAGACAGTGCCAACTGAGAGTTGCAAGATCACTGGGGATTTTGCACACCTTTTTATAATAATACAGAAGGAGAATTAGGGCAGACTGAGAGCCTTTTACTTCTGGGTATGGATTCTGACTGGAAGATAGGAGAGGGTATAGAACAAGAGGTGAACAGAGGGACCTAGAAGTAGAAGGCAAAACAGAAACTAGTTTCCCTCTTCTATAAAGATGTAAGCAATTAAGAGGACAGAAACCCAGGAAGTTGGACAGATTCCATACCAGAAAAGTAGGAAAATAAAATTAAAAAATAGTTACATCAGAGTGAAGAAATAAAAAGAGTAATAACAGCATCAAAATCAGCAACAACAGCATCAAAATCAGCAACAACAATATACCAAGCTAAGCACATTAGTCAAAAGGAGGAAATATCCCTCAACCTTTATCTTGCCTGATCTGTCTCAGGGCAGCTTTGGTGTGGAATGGGGACCAGCTGGCTGGCACCACTCTGGCCATAGATAATAGCATGGGCCTCCTTTGTGGTCTAGGTTCCCAGTGAGCAAGCTCCCTAATGCCCATTTTTGATACCTGAATGGATAGCAGAGAAGAATTAATCTTTCCAGAGTTTTGTTATAGGGTCCTACTAGCAGAGACTAACTGTTGATTCCAATGCAAAATTATGAGCTACTCCAAAAACATGCATATTATCTGTATAAATTTCTACTGATTAAGTAATGATAGGCTTGCATGCTAACCAGCTCTGAAGGCTGTGCTGACTTGATTAGGGAGAGAGCTCTTTTTTCAATTGACCTTTCTTGGTTACAGCAGCAGACTCTGCCAGGTATTTTTCTCCTAAGCTTTTGGCCTAAGACCATGAACAGTCAACAAAAAGTAACTCCTGCCTATCCATTGAAAACCTCAAAAACCCCAGATAAGCAGCCATTATTTCTGATCTTAAACTCACAAGACTATCATTTCCTTCAAGTATCAGTAATACAGTAGCAGGATTAAGTAAGTTACAATACCTTAGACAGATGTTAGAAAGAGAAAGGAAAAATTCAATAGCTTGCATTACACTACTTGCTGAGAAATGTTAAGTTTGGAAATTAATAGACTCTCCACAGTGTGTGGGACTTGCCAATGAAGCAACTTTCTTAAAACCAGTTCAAATAAAACCTCTACTACCCACCTAGCTGCTGCTCCTACAGGTTTTGAACATTTAGGCCATGGCTTAGCTCTTGGGTCTAATTGCAGGCTACAACCTTTGTTTTCCCCAGATTCTTGAGTAAAAACCTTGAATGCCTGATTGCTATAGTCATGAACAAAACAAGGTAAAAGACAGCACAATCTGAAATTTCCAGTGCTGCGGGCTGTTATAAGGCCAGTTTCTTTTAGCTAAAGCTTGCTGATGATGGTCTTCCCAAGGCCATGGCTCTGGAACAGCACTTCTAGCTAGCTTATGTAATACTGAGCCCATTCAGAAAAAATGGTGGACCGAGATTTGCAGTTTCTTACAAATCCAAGAAAACATCTTAATTGTCTTTTGGCTTTAGGCCAGGGAAATCTGAATAGTTTTTATTCTCTCAAGTGGCAAGGAAATCTCTTCCACATTCAGGTCATGTCCTAAAAAGTGTAACAGTTCCTTTGAAAACTGAAGATTTCCCATGGAAATCTTGTGACCTTTGTATGCAACTTGCTGAAAAAGGCAGGTTATGTCCATTTCACCACAGTGTTTATTAAAGGAGTACAATCTTAGGCTATCTGTATACTGAATGAGAGTAGAATTTCAAAGAAACTGCTGAGTTGTTCAGTCCCAATGGGCTAGAATGACTATGAGAAAACAAGGAGCTTCAGTGCACTCTGCGACACTGCAGCCCAGGTGGACTGTTGACATTTCCAAGTGTAAACAAATAAGCACTGACTCTCTTTCTCAACAGAAATTAAAGAAAGCTGGGTAAAGTTCTATTACTGTGCACCCTTTCAGTTTTTTGGTCTGTGTGTGTGTGTGTGTGTGTGTGTGTGTTTTATATGTGCCTGTATATTATTTTATGCCAACACAGCTGGTACAAATAAGTCTTCAGAGAAATGGTATGAACATCAAATGCAAACAGTATTATAATGTTTCCATGGTTAAACTCCAGATTATGGTGCAGATGTTGATATTCAATGAAATTAGTTTGTAAAATAGACATTGGAAATATTATGGTATAACAAGACTCCTTAGTAGATGCAGACTAATTTTCTTCTGCTTCCTGTGGTGTATATTTTCCTCCCTCTGTCTCTGTCTATCTTTCTCCATTGTTGAGCATCAGAAACAATTTTGCAAGTTTAAGTTTAAAGAATTTTCAAAAATTCTTTACTAACATTTTTCAGGCACAAGATTAATTTTTAGCTTAAAAAGGAAGAAATATGTAATTATTCCAGGAGATAGTGGTGGATGCCTTTAATCTCACCACTCTGAGAACCTTGGGCAGGAGGACTGTAGGTTCAAGCCCAGCCTGGACAATTCAACAACTTTAGTGAGACCCTGTCTCAAAAAGGCCACGGATCTAGTTCAATATAAAAGCACTGGGTTCAATCCCCAATACCACCAAAAGATGATAGATGATAGATGATAGATAGATAGATAGATAGATAGATAGATAGATAGATAGATAGATAGATAGATGATAGATGAGTAGATGACAGATAGATGTATAAATAAAATAACTATTCTAACAGGATATTAATAATTATTTTAGATATGCATGTACAAATTATTTTTTAGAAGTATTTACTACAGATTACTTTTTCCTAGATGACATCTAATTTTTTGTTTGTTTGTTTGTTTTTGAGACAGGGTCTCGTTATGTAGTTCAGGCTGGCTCTGACCTCACTATGTAGCCTAGGCAAGCTTCAAACTCAGCAATCCTCCTGTCTGCCTCCTGAGTGCTGGGATTATGGGCGTGGGCCACCATGCCCAGCAATGACATCTAATTTTTTAAAACTCCAAACATGATATAGTTTTGGAAAAAGTCTTTGGTTCCCTCTCAGCTTTCTCTGATGTCATTCTGCTTTTGTAATACACATTCAGGTGTAAACACATGCAAATGCACATAGCTGTGTCCATAATTAAATGTCTTCATTTAATCTTGTTCTTGGAGTGAAGTACAGAAGTATGAGGGCAGTGAGGTGAACAAGGAGAAAAGGTTGTCAAGCAAGGGAAGATTCTCCATGACCTGTCTTTCCTGAGCTCTAGGCTGCAGCCCAGGAGTCCTGACACCTTTGGATGGGAAGAGCAGGTTGTTATTTGAATGTTAATCCTCTTTGTAATCTACCAGAAAGGAGAACTCAAGAATAGTCAACTGATACTAACCCCATCCTATGTGTGAGCATTTAATATCAGACCTTAACAAATACAGTTCTGACTTGTTATTTCTGCTGTTGAGTTTTGCTCTTTGATGGGTTACTGCACAAATGTGAATGCACCATATGGTGATTATCTAGTCATCTAATTATCTAATCACCTTCTTATGTTACTCCCAAAAAAGACAGTAGCTCAGTTTGCATATTGTCAGTCTGATCTGTAAAACAAGGTATTAGGGTCTGGAACTACAAGAAACTTTGATAATCACAGTTTAATTTATTGCTTGTAAATCTTTAACACATTTCCAAATTTATCTGTTTGATTCTTTAACTGGAGGGATTGAAATGTCATAAGGATAGACACAAAATTCTGAGTCTCTGTTTAATTAAGTTATCTAAAATTAGGCCAGAGATTTAGCTCAGTGGTTCCAGTACTTGCCTAGCAAGCACAATGTCCCCAGTTCAATCCCTGGTAACCACATACAGCACTACTGGGCATGGATCACCATGCCCACCGGCAATCATTATAACATACCACAATGCCAGAAGTGGTGGCTTGTGCCTGTAATCCTAGCACTTGGGAGGCAGAGGCAGGAGGATTGCTGAGTTCAAGACTAGCCTGGGCTACATAGTGGGCTCAGGGCCACCCTGAAATACAAAGTGAGACCCTGTCTCAAAAAAAGTCTCTAAAATTGAAGAAAGTCCTTGAATTACTTCAGGTTTCAGTAGCAGTTGGAGTCATTTAGACAAAGTTTCAGAATGATCTATTTGAAAATTTTAGGTTCCACACTTCTAATCTTTCCTATATCAGCAGACAAAGAGGACCATAAACAATCAGGTATTTTAAAAAGATTGGGAATATCATGGGCATGAGTTTTGCATTTGGGGGTTCCCACACAGAGAATATAGAGCAGTTCTCATACAAAGGAGTTAGGAAACTAAGATTAGTTTTTCTTCTGAAACAGGCACCCTTTTAGCTTGGAAAGTAAACCTCACTCTAACAAGTTTACTGATGCAGTTTCACAGAGTAAAAATATGCTTTTCTGAAAATGGTTTCAACATCATTTCTATGAGTTTAGATAATGGGAAGATAATGAGTTAAGACTCAATTCAAAACCCCCACCAGAGAAAAGAGCTTTTTTTTTTTTTTTTTTGGGGGGGAGACAGGGTCTCGCTTTGTAGTTCAGTCTGGCTCTGAGCTCGCTATGTAGTCCAGGCAAGCCTCAGACTCAGCAATCCTCCTGTCTCTGCCTCCCGAGTGCTGGGATGACAGGCGTGAGCCACCACGCCTGACGAGAAAAGAGCTTTTTGCTCCAAGGGATTTATTGCTGAATTGAAGTACAGTTTATAGAAATAAAGTGTCCCGTTGTGCAGGATCCCTACTCATCTTAACTGTTTGTCCAGAACTGAAGATGCTTTATTTGAATTTACAACTTACTTGGATTTATGGATGTCTCCCTGCCCTGCAAAATCAATTATTGGGATTATTGTGGACATCTGACCTACCCTGTAGGATTTTAAGCTACAAGGATTACTGGTTTTAAGACTTACTCAGATTTAAGGATGTCTGCCTGCCCTACTGGATCTTCAACTACAGGGATTATTGTGGATAACCACAATGTTTTATGCATGCTAGGATTATGGATGTGAAAGCTTTTTACCAAATAAAGGTGCTGCAAACTCCGGGCAATGGACTTTTCTGCTTATGTGGTATTTGGCCTTTTGCTGTTGCTGCTCAGAGTAGCAAGAGTCAAGCCCAGGCCTTTTCTTCAAGGATCTCATTTTGTTGGTTGTTAATCCTTTTGCTATGGAACTCATGGGAGACTGGAGCTTGCCACAAGGTTTCTGGCTGCATCCTCTTACTCTGTCTCCCACACTCTTGTTTCTTCACATTTATTTAAAGGTATTATAGGGGATAATTTATCAGAGAATGTCTAAAGCAATACTGATGCTGATTTCTATCTCCCAGGCTGCTGTTAGTGAGAACAGAGTCTCACTCACAGGGAGTGAATTAAAATTTTTAGTTATTATATATAAACTAATTCTGGAACTAGATCAGCCTTAAAAACAAAAAATTAAAAACTGAAACTGGGCCAGAGGGTTAGCTCAGTGGTTCTGGCACCTGCTCGCAAGCGCAAGGTCCTGAGTTCAATCCCCAGTAACCATCTACAGTGCCGGGCATGGAGACTCACGCCCACCAGCAATCAATGCCACATGCCACAGTGCCAGGTGTGGTGGCTCAGGCCTGTGGTCCCAGCACTCAGGAGGCAGAGACAAGAGGATTGCTGAGTTTGAGGCTTGCCTGGACTACACGGTGAACTCAGAGCCAGCGTGACCTACAAAGCGAGACCCTGTCTCATAAGAAAAAAAAAACTGAAACTGATAACATGAAGTACTCAAGCTACAATCTGAGCTAACTCATCCCTAAATCCTACTTCCTACAAAGATCAGTGGGCACAGTGAGCCTCAGTAGGAAGCTTTTCTTGTCACTTGGGGCTCTTGAAGATTGTGGATCCTACATCTGAGGCCTATTAAAAAGCAAAACATCACATAGGTTAAAGATAAGAGTTAATTGAGCAAAAGGGCAAAAAGACTGATTAAGCAAATCACACTCAAGACCAAGAGCAGCTTGGAGACCTTGGCTCTACATTGTAGGCAAGAAATATTTATAGCCAGGAAATGGAAGGACCATCAAGAAGGAACCAGACTCATTATAATTTTTTCTTCTTGTGTTTTTGAAAGTTCAAATCCTATGATCTACTGGAAGCTTGGCTGCTGTGATTACCCAAGACTTGAGCACTTACTTCAAGATTATACTCTTAGCATAACTATAATAGTTCATTATTTTGAGAGACATGTTCTCATTGTATTGTCCTAAAATTCATTACCCTCTTGCCTCAGACTCTTCATGGGTTGTTTACATATTGATTTAGGTTATAGTGTACTACAGAGACAGATTAGGTTAAATTTAATTGAACAAAACTCCCTAACATAAGGCATTAGGTATTATGAATTGGCTCATTCAGCATAAATTCTTATTTCCTCCTCAGGCCATTGCACTCTGGCAAAGCAAATTGTTGCATTTTCAGATGCCCCTGTAATGGTTATTCCAGTTATTATTAGATTCTCTCCTTTAGACACCTGGGTTCAGAACAAAGTGAAGAGAGTAGCAAGCCAAGCTGCAAGATGTTCTTTTGCTGTCTGGGATCATAGATCGGGCAGTATGATTACATAACAGGTTTCTTGGTTTGATGACTTTTTTTTTTTTTAGACAGGGCCTCGCTTTGTAGTTCAGGCTGGCCCTGAACTCACTACATAGTCCAGGATAGCCTTGAACTCACAACAACCCTCCTGCCTCTGCCTCCTAAGTGCTGGGATTACAGACATGAGCCACCATGCCTAGCATTGTGGTATGTGGTACCAGGGATCAAACTCAGGACCTTGTGCTTGCCAAGCAGACACCAGAACCACTGAGCTAAATTGCCAGCCCTGATTCTGGCAAAAGTAGTTTAAAGTTGAGATAAAACTGGATCTTAGAACCTCTACCTACTTTTTCTGTCACTTCAACAATTTTAGAAGCACTGAATACATGATAAAAAATCCTTTTTTTCTTAAACCAGGTAGGGTAGATTATGTTATCTGCAACTGAATGCCAACAATACAGTCAGGTGCATCAGAGTGCTCCAGACCATCCTTAGGCTTGCTGATTCACTGAAAGAACTCTGAAGATTTACAAGCTATACTCACAGTTGCAGTCTAGTATAGCAAAGGATAGAGTAAAATATCAAAGGCCAGCGATGCATGAAACTAAGTTTGGAGGAAATCAGACACAACAGTCTGAGAATTCTGACCTAGTACAGTTATTCAGGATTTATGTAATTCCCTTGGCAATTAGTTGAAACAACACACTCAGTGAATTATCAGCCAGAGAAGCTCCCTGAGGTTGGTGTCCAGGATTTTTCATAGAGGCCGGTCATATATTCACACTATGCCTGTATCGCTCCAGTGGTTTCTGGTGCTCCAACATCCAGTTATTCATCACGAACTGCACTATTAGTATAAAACTACACAAAAAAAAAACCTAACACAGGACAGCTGAGATCCAAGACATGGAAAAACACTCCTATCCGTCAATTCCTAGAGCTCATTTCCTAGGATCCAGCTAAGGGCAAAACAGAACAATAGCCCCCGTCTTGGGAAGGTGCATGGTTTGAGTAATCCAGATCTGTTCAGTAACACTGTCCCACCCTCTAAGGATCTCACCTGCAGACATTTATAGTAAAGAATTATCCAAAATATGAGAGAAACTAAAAATAATGGAGATGATAATTATAATTTAAGATAGCAGAAAGCTCTGTGGAGGGGTGGAGATCTTGTGATTAAAAGTGTCACAATAGGAAAAAGATTGTCAATTATGGTTCATCCATTTGAAAGAATTTTAGGCAACCATTGAAACACTGTCATGAAGTAATATAGTTTTACAAAGTGTGCTATGAAGTGAATGTGTCCCCCAAAGTACCTATTGGAAATTTAATCCTAGTACAACAATGTGGAAAAGTAAAAACTGTAAGAAATCATAAGACCTTCTGAAAGGATTAACATCTTTTTTTGTGGAAGTGGGTTAATCACCAGAGTGGGTTCCTTGAACATTCTGCCCCATCATGAATTCCTGCTGCACACACACATCATGGGAGAAAACAGCACAGAGACTCTTACCAGATGTCAGGGCCATGTCCTCGGACTTCTCAGCCTCTGAATCTTGAACCAAATAAACTTCTCTTGTTTACAATTATTGTGGTATTTTGTTATAATAGCCAAAGATAGACTAAGACCAAACAATAGAATATGGAATGAAAAATCAGCACAAAATGCTATAGTCTAATTACAACTATGTAAAAAAGAGTACAAAAAAGGAACAAAAAAGAGTACAAAAAAGGAACAAAAAAAGGAACTTTCAAAATATTCTGTAACATGAATCTTTACTTTCATAATGTAAAATGTTTATTTTTAATATTTTAAGCAAAGTGGTGATGGAGCACCTTTTCAACAGAGATTCCTAAAAGCGATAGTAAAATAATAATCACCATCTAGGGACAGCAAAACAGCAGTGGCCAGGTAATAAAAATACATGCCCATACAAACCTACTCAGTGTGGATGTGGACAAAAGTTACATAAGTTTAATTTCGTGTTGTTGGTCTATGAAATTTCCATCTATAAGTCATCATTTCTCCATTCATGATGTTCAAAGAACAGAAGTGCTGGAACATGTGATCTTGGTGGTGTTCAATGTGGAAACAATGCTTAGCATAGTTGTTTTTTCATTTCTTTCAATGTAAATTTAGAGATTTTATTTTGTTCACTAGAAATTTCCTCCCCTTGGGTAAGGAAGTCTTTAATGCTTTCTGTGTAATGTTTGCATAGCATTAGATATCCTCAAATTCCTTTTCAGGTACATATTAATTAAATCTCTAGTGGGTGAAAAATATTAACTTTGTCAAAAGTGGGTTTAACACAAAACATTTTTGAGAATCAAAATTCCTAACAGAGGGCCAGGGATTTAGCTCAGTGGTTCTTTCATCTGCCTCATGAGACCAACATCATCTGTTCAATGCCCGATACTAAAGAACATTGTTGGGGGTCAGAAGTTTAGCTCAGTGGCACCACACCTGCCTCATAAGTGCAAGATCCTGAGTTCAATTCCCAATACTGGAGGACAAAAAAAAAAAAAAAGACTACTAGAAGTTCTAACAAAGTCAAATATTAACTAAACATTCCATTTTAACTAGTGATTAAATTCCTTAAAGTCAGGAACAATAACTTCTTTCACATGAACCCCATGGTCATTAGGACAATGTCATATTTAAAATCATGTATTGATTAATATGCCTTCATGGTTGACATCCTTGGGTGTCAGTCTTGGTTCCCAGACATAGCCCTGCCTTCTCCTTCATCCTTCTCATTCAACCTGCAGGGTTTCCACTTTCATTTATTTTTTCATCTGTTCATATACATCACCAGGCTTTTTACTGCAAAAACAGCTGTGTGTGACTCTTTTCTTTCTATTCTCTGGCAAATTTGCTGAGTCAGCTTTTCAAAGCCCATCTGCTCCACAGAATTGTTTTCCCCCTTGATCATCAATAACTCCCTCGCTGCCTATTCCAGTGATCAATTCTCAACCCTCAGTTTGTATGAATGATTGAAAGTTTCTTCAACACGCCAAGTGTGGTCCTTCTCCCAGTTTCCACCCTACAAGTTTACTGTGTTCACAGGCTTCTAACTCCTGGCCCATACCCTCACTCATTCTCAGCTCCATAAAAGTGTCACTTGTCTGGGGCCCTTTGAGTTCTCTATCAAGGCTGATATTCCCACCTTATCATTCTCTGTCCCTTTACTTTGCATTATTTTATGTGTAGCTTTCATAATGTAAGTTCCTTTAACTGATTTCTTTATTTTCTGTTCTCCTTCTTGACTTTTCTTCAAATGAAGGTGCCCTATGGTCAAGAATTTCTCCAGCTCATTCCTTGCTTCATGGTGAGTGTCCAAAGAGTAAAAATTCAATAAATATTTGTTGAATGAATGAAAAATAAAGAAATGAAAGTTTAAGCCCTTAAGGTTCTCTGTATCTCTTTACCAATGACTGGATGAACATACACTGCTTCTATGAGCAAAAATAAAATCTATGAATAGTTCTCCCTAATACTTTGACTTCCCTCTGCCCCAACCTGGGGCTGAGACCCAATTCCATGGGGCTCTAGTCTGAGGGACAGGAAGAACAGATGAAATCTTTGGGTGTCAGTCTTGGTTCCCAGACATGGCTCTGCCTTCTCTTTCATCCTAAGAAAAACACAATTATGACATCCTATCTGCAGTACCCAAACTTAAATACCCAGCATGCTGAAATTATGTGATACCCTGTCAACTTGAAAATCATCTTCAGTAATTAAAACATGTTTATTGAACATTTTCCATGTAGCAGGGACTTGCTAAACACTATGTTCAGAAAAATGGATGTACTTTCTGAGAGTTTAGTGGACAGTGAGAATACCACTTATTCGGGTCAGTAAAAGAGCTACTTGGTGGGTATTCTCATGCAACTCTCATAGGAAAAGAAGGCAAACACAAGAAATGCTAGGTTTTTGAAGCCCGGAGACCAATAAAGTGAACCAAGGAAACAAACTTTCTGAAATCCAAATGTGACATTACATAATATCTAGGTAAATCACTCCTTTTTTTGAGACAAGATCTATTTATGTAATCCAGGCTGGTCTCCAACTCATGGCAATCCTCCCACCTCTACTTCCCAAGCACTGAGATTACAGGCATGTGCCATCATGCCCAGCATAGAAAGTTGTGTATTTCTGGACTCTTTTTGATCTTGTATTCTTGGCACCTGTCATAGTAGCTGCATATAGTTAGCACTTAATGTTTACTAAACTAATTGCCTCACCTGCTCTTGTTTACTGAAATTGTTAATATTATACTCTTTATTGCAAACATAAAGTCAGCCTCAATGGCCAAAGACTAAGTAACATATAAGCAAAGCTGGAGAAAACTTCAATGTTCAATCTCTTTGGATGGGAGCATCTTCCCACACTCTAGATGATTTCTGTCATGTTAAACGATCATGTACAAAATTTCCTAGTCCAAGGAATTGCAAATTTCACTTGTCAACCACTGAAGACATTCTCCAAAGAACTGGAGGTAAGAAAATAAGGAAAAAATGGATTTGTCAATATAGGTAAAAGGAAGAGACATACTGTTGTATCTTCATGAATCTTCTAATACACATATATCACAGGATCTTTTTGTAAACTTTGATTTGATTTGATTTGATTTGATTTGATTTGATTTTGAGACAGGGTCTCTCTGTGTAGTTCAGACTGGCCTTAAACTCACTATGTAGCCAGGCTGGCACTGAATTCATGGTGAGCCTCCTGGTTTTTACAAAGCTCACAAATAACAATCACAAAGCCTTTCACACAGTAGCCAATTTCATACTCAACCCAAGTGGAAGCAGAATCATTAGCTTCATTTTGCAAGTGATTACAGCATAATTAGGTGTGAAGCAGGGCTCCAAACTCTGTCCAGAAGAGTCTCCAGAGTCACTAGCAAGTCTGTCACTTGGAGAAGGAGTTGAAGATATGCAGAGTGGTGGGTGACACCACGGCTAGACTTGGAACCACCTAGAAAAGAAGTGGTAGTCTTAGGCTGGGCTCCAGAAGGACACAGAGTAGCATGACCCATGTGTTTCTCGCACAGTGGTCAGAAAAGTAAAAAGCTCAAGTTGGCTCTGCTGCAGCTTCCGCAGCATGTAGGGATCTCTCACCTACACACACTGCTTGGCTCACAAGGGCTCAGTAACAAGGCCCTGAATCAAATTACAACAGACACAGAAATACATAGCCATAATTTGTTACTAACTGTCACCAAGAAGGGAATGTGAACATGAAAAGCATGTGGGAATGACCAGTGTAGAACTTGAAGTTTCCACCTAGGAAATCTCAAAACTGTGTTATGTAGGATTTGCTGTTGTGAGTGAAAAGTGCAGTACAGGATTTGAAATGCATGGTGAAGTAACAGATTTTTACCATTAGAAGGCAGACTTGCCTATAATGAATTCTTTAAACGCAGGCAGAAAGTAAAATTTTGATTCTTATATCATTGAAGAAATTCAAATACAATGTAACTAACTCATATTTAGAATGATTATAAATACAATATATATTCATGCTATGATCTAGTTTTATTCTTAATTTTAACTAAACCTGTCATTCAATTAATTACAAAAATACAAGACAGGCTTGCCTGGGCACCATAGTGAGCTCAGGGCCAGCCTGAACTACAAAGCGAGACCCTGTCTCAAAAAGAAAAAAAAAAAAAACAAGACAATGCATATATGTGTGGTTAGTATAGAGAGTCATCAAGACACTCTCCTGCATACTAGATTAAAAAATATAATATCCAGAAAATGGAAATACATCTCTTGTTCCTGGGTAGGTAGAACCAACTTTATCAAAATAGCTATACTCCCACAGCTACTATATAGATGTAGTGCAATCCCAATAGAAATTCCAACAGCATATTTCACAGATCTAAAGAAAATCATTCAAAAATTCACCTGGAATCAAAAGAGACCTAGAATAGCAAAAGCAGCTCTAGAAATCAAGGACACAGCAGAGGGTATCACTATCCCCAACTTTAAACTTTACTATAATGCCACTGTGATAAAAAAAAACAGCGTGGTACTAGCAAAGAAACAGACCTGAGGATTAGTGGAACACATTAGAAGATCCAGATACACTAAGTCACCTCATCTTTGACAAAGGAGCCAAACATCCTCAATGGAGGAAAGATAGCCCCTTCAACAAATGGTACCAAACTGGGTTTCAACCTGCCAAAGACTGAAGCTAGATCCATCTCTTTCACAGTGTACTAAACTAAACTCAAGGTGGATTAGAAACTTAAACATTAAAACAGAAACAAACCTGCTGCAAAACAGGTTAGGTACAACTCTTGGAGACACTAGCTTAGGGAAAGACTTTATGAACAAAACCTCTATAACATAAGAACTAGCAGAAGAAATCAACAAATGGGATCTCACCTTATTAAAAAGCTTCTGCACGGTAAAAGAAACTACCAGTAGAGCAAAAATGCAACCAACAGTATGAGAAAAAAATCTTTAGCAGTAATTCCTCAGACAAAGGGCTAATATCTAGAATATATAAAGAGCTTTTAAAAATCAGACCCCTGGGTCTGTTACTTTGCCAGTACCATGCAGTCTTTATCACAGCAGCTTTATAGTAGAGTTTTAAATTGGGGATTGCCATACCCCCTGCCATGTCGTGGTTGCTTAGAATTGCTTTTGCTATTCTAGGTTTCTTGTGTTTCCAGATGAATTTTTCTATTATTTTCTCTAGCTCTGTGAAGTATACCGTTGGAATTTCAATTGGAATTGCATTGAATCTGTATAATAGTTGTGGGAGTATAGCCATTTTGACGATGTTGGTTCTCCCAACCCAGGAACAAGAGATATCTTTCCACTTTCTGGTTTCCTTTGCTATCTCAGTTTTCAGAGTCCTATAGTTTTCAGAGTAGAGGTCTTTCACTTCCTTTGTTAGGTTGATTCCTAGATACTTCATTTTTCTGGGGGCTACTGTGAAAGGGATTGACTCCCCAATTTCTCTTTCACTACGTCTGTTGTTTGTGTAGACAAAGGCTGTTGATTTTTGAGCATTGACCCTATATCCAACAACACTACCAAATTTGGTAATTAAGTCTAGCGGTCTTTTGGTTGAGTTTTTAGGATCCTCTAGATAGAGTATCATATCATCAGCAAATAATGACAGTTTAACTTCTTCCTTTCCTATCTTTATTCCTTTTATATCTTTGTCCTGCCTGATTGCTATGGCTAATATTTCCAGTACTATATTGAACAAGAGTGGTGACAGCAGGCATCCTTGTCTCATTCCTGACCTTAGTGTAAAAGGTTTCAGTTTGCGTCCATTGAGTATGATACTGGCTGTTGGTTTCTCATAAATAGCTTGTATTAAATTGAGATGAAGTCCATCAATTCCAATTCTCTGTAGGGTTTTGATCATAAATGGGTGTTGGATTCTGTCAAATGCTTTTTCTGTGTCTATTGAGATAATCATATGGTTTTTGTCCTTGAGTCTGTTAATATAGTGTATTACATTGATTGATTTACGTATGTTGAACCAGCCTTGCATCCCTGAGATAAATCCAACTTGATCAGGGTGTATGATTTTCTTGATAACTCTCTGTATTCTGTTTGCAAGTATTTTATTGAGTATTTTTCCATCAATGTTCGTTAGAGTGATTGGCCTGTAGTTTTCTTTTTTGGTGGGATCTTTCCCTGCCTTTGGAATCAAGGTGATGGTTGCTTCAAGGAATGATTTGGGGAGTACTGCTTCCTTTTCAATTTCATTAAAGAGATTGAGAAGTACTGGTAATAACTCTTCTTTAAAAGTTTTGTAGAATTCAGCAGTGAAGCCATCAGGACCAGGGCTTTTCTTTGTTGGTAGGCTTTTTATTACATTTTCAATTTCCCAGATTGATATCAGGTTGTTTAACATTTTTATATCCTCTTCATTCAGCTTTGGAAGTTCCTATGTGTCTAGGAATCTATCCATTGCTTCTAGATTTTCCATCTTCTTGGAGTATAGATTTTCAAAGTATGTGTTTATGATCCTTTGGACTTCTTCTGGGTCTGTACTGATTTCCCCATTTTCATTCCTTATAGCATTTCCTTCCTTTGTTTGATAAGTTTGGCTAAGGGTCTGTTGATCTTATTTATCCTTTCAAAGAACCAACTCTTTGATTCATTGATTCTTTGTATTGTTCTCTGTGTCTCCATTGCGTTAATTTCTGCTCTGATTCATATAATTTCCTCTCTAGTATGTACTTTGGGTTTGTTTTGCTCTTCTTTTTCTAATTGTCTGAGATTCATCATTAGATTGTTTATTTCAGTTTTCTCTATTTTCCGAGTGTAGGCATTCACTGCTATGAATTTCCTTCGCAGAACTGCTTTCATTGTGTCCCATAAATTCCTGTATGTTGTGCAGGGGTTGTCGTTTAGTTGTAGAAACTTTTTAATTTCTTCTTTAATTTCTTTTGTTGTCCATTGGTTGGTAATATGGTAAACCTTAAAAAAAATCAGACCCCAAATTTAAAGACCCAATTCAAAAATAGGCATCTGAAATGAACAGACACTTTTCAGAGGAAGATGTAAAAGCAGCTAAGAAGTATATGAAGAAATGCTCAATATCACTGGTCATTCAAGAGATGCAGATGAAAAATATAATATCTAGGCTATTGTAAAGCATGGTAGGGAGGGGAACATATTTAAATATTTGATTTTTCAATTAAAATATTTACTGTAATTTACATTCCTGAGATCAGTACAATATTATATTACAAGATTATTTTAAACGTTTGTTTTCATTCATTCTAGAGAAATATCAGAAGTTATTTCAACTTTTTAAGTAAATTAATAATGGCCCCAACTTTAGTATATTTCACATTCTACTCAAAGTTAGAATGGCCTACTCCACCTGGCAATCATGTACAACTTATACCCTCAAAATACTTACTAAATCTATTAGAGGAAAATAAAACATTTTTCTTATTGGTCTTATTTACAATGGACCACTATCTGGCCTCACTATCGAACATCATAAACTAGCATGCCTCTTCCCAGCACTCTGTTCATACTAAGAAGCAGAGAAAACTATTATTACTTCCAAGGGGTGTTAGTATTTTGTTTCAAGAGGCAGATCCAGAAGAGTATTCCACCCTTGGGAACTTTCTAAAATTCCTAAGTACATGGTTTCATACACATTCCCAACACTGTGCTCCCATTAGCAAGGCAGAACATGGAGGCTGGCCTTAGATGGGCAAGTGTCAGCTAGGTACCCACTATGCACTATGTCAGTTACTGCTACCTTCCTCAATGGCCCGACCCAGCCATCCACACATCTGTTCTTCAAGAGTAAGTGATTGAAACTCATATGTCACAAAAGATTCCTGTATCTAACTCTCTGAGATTTTTTGACTATTTGAATTCCACATTTCTTAGTCTATAGGTGTCAGGAGTCTAATACATGCTTGGCATAGCAGAAAATGTAAAGTGGCTAATTTGTTTCAAATGTCAGCTAGGAAAAAGTTAGTAGACAAAATGGAGCACATTGGGAATTCAGATTGTAAATGCAGAATTAGGCAGTTCCTGGCAGGGCAAACAGTCAGCATATCCTGGTGGTGGTGAAGGTGAGTTAGAGTTGCTGTGACAGAAGAGGAGAGGGGACAGAGGGGCCATTCAAGTTGGAGAACAGCCCTTAAAAATCATAAAGGAAAGCTATCATGGGAAATATAAAGGACACTTTAAAAATAATGCCTTCTTTATAGCAATCTTATATGCAAAATAAGAGTTATACTTAATGATTTCCCAGGACCCAGCTACTGCTGACCCACCATAGTTTATCTTCAAGATAAACTTTTCTTCAAACCAATCATTCTCTTAGCAGGTGAACAGTGCCCCGCCCATCAAATGCTAACTCTTCCCAATCCTACTTAGCAGACAGTGCCTCCGCAGGCACATATCAGCGGGCCACTCTGGTGGAGCTGAGCCTTGAGCTCTGCCAAGCGAAGATGACCCAAGTGCTCCTGGTACTGATCTTCAAAGAACATTCTCCTTCATTGTAGGATAGTGTTGAATTTGGAACAAAAATATCGTCTTCCTCCCCTGGTTTATTTAGTTCACCAATTTGCTAAACAACTCTGTTTTCCAAAAGGACTTGAAATGATGCAGATATAAGCAACTGGTCAACATTTACCCTACAAGCAGTGTGGCTTAAAATTAACAGAGTAGTTATGATTCAAGTCTGCTTTTGTGGTAGTATAAGTTGTACTCAAAATATCAAAAGAAAATTTGGATCTGGCCTGTGCTGTTAAAACAACAGGTGCCTTCAAAGCTTGGGATAACTTTGGTCTGCCTACACTATCCTTCACATAGAACCAGTAAGGAAAACTGGCTGGTGTGATAGTTACCTGTAATTCAATGCAAAGAGTACAAAATTCCTAAGTTCATAGAGTCCATGCTTTGGGTCCTTCCATGTTTGCTCTACAACATGGCAAATGCTAGTATTGCTGAAACTTGCAAAAAATATAATTGTTTTGAAGCTGACACCCTACAGATAAATAATAATAAATATCCTTTAGGACATTATAGCTCCTGACATCCAGAGCCTAAACTCAGGTCAGCATTCCAGACATCTAAACCATTCATTTGGTTCAAGATAAATTTTATACAAGCTTGGACCATCTAAGTTCCTCATGCATGTTACAAACAGGCCTTGGATAGCAGGTAAGTACTAATTATTAAAAGGAAGGTACAAGAATATGTGATAATTCACACTCATGGAACATAAACACTGTACCTTTGGGCAGAAACATTGATATAAAAATAATTTCAGACTGTCCACAAGATTTTGTATGGTTTTTGCTTATCACAGTTGCACTAATACACTGTGCCTTATGCATTGTCCCTTTTGACAATCTTCAGATGCTTGCAGAGTATTCCTAAGACCCAGGAGAAAGTGAAATTAAATTTTAAATAAAAAGGATATCTTTGCTTTATGGTCATATGAGAGCATACTATGATCTGAGAGGAATAATAACCTGAACAGACTTCACATAGCCATTATTTACTGGATCAAAACCTGTCTGCACAGCCATGGAGCCACAGCAACTTTGAAACAATTTAATTTATTTGGAAAATAACTTTCTATTAATGGCTGGCACTGAATCCATGATTCTCCTGCCTCAACCTCCCTTTTGATGGGAATACAGATTTGTACCACCATTCCTGGCAAAATCACACTTTAAATGACATTGGAAGCTCTGATTTTAGCATCTGACCCTTCCTTAACTAACAGTGAAAATATGATTCCTTGTCATGTTGAAACTTCATAGTGAGATATATTAAGTTGTTAAGGTTTACTACTAAGACAGAGTGGAGTGAATCCTATGTGTGGGTGTCTCTCTGGCCTCTGTTCACCTGGAAATTTGATAGACACCTTCAAGATAGACAGATCTGACTGCCCCTCACACATCTATATATATATCTTTCATGCTCCCCTTTGGAAATTCTCATGCACATAAAAATTACTGTGCAGATTACATACTCAAAGAGGTTTATGATATTATGTAGTCAACTTAAGGAATTTTCTAGATGAATTTTTACTCTCCAACTATGAAACCTATTCCTACATGAAAAGCCATCTTCCCAAATACTAACTTGCTAACCAAATAATTCCTCTAGTTTTCTCTAGATGAAAAACCATTCAAAATAAAGTCACTGCCTTGCTTTCATATTCCTCTTTTCCTAATATAGACAAATTTATCAGAAAACTGTATAAATCACTAGCAAACATATTTTCTTCAAAAGACATTGTTGAGAAACTCTGTGTACAGAAGCAGAAGCTGTGAAAACAAGAGATGTAATCTCTATATCCAAAGAGCTTTAACCTCTACTGGGGAAGGCAGCAATCATGGTAAGTATAATATGTATAACAGAGAAATTGTAATGTTATATCAATCAAAATAAATACCAATAAATCGCTAGATTTGCTGCTTAGCAAAATTTTTACATTGATTAAAAATGCAAGATTTATTATATTTTTAATGGTCACTGGTATTTTTTCTTGCTCTAATCCTGTCTCTAAGAATTCATTCATCATGCTTAATATTTTTATTAATCTTCTACTATAAATAAATCATGGGGTAAGAGTCACTTTCCAATTTGTTTTATGGCTTGAAAAAAAGACACTCTGGTTCTTTCATAAATTAACTGTCATTATAAATTATGCAGTGTTTCTAAATCAGTGTTAGGCAAATCTGACGTTTATTTTATAATAAATTAAAAGTTATGCGTTAGGCTTGATTTTACCACTTATTTATAAGATTAGTTTTACTTGTCCAAATATTATATCTAATCCATTCTGCAACCTCATGAATTATATGGCTAATTTCGTATGATAATATTAAGAGTAAATCATGCTGAAGTTCACATGCTATTGTTCAAGTTACTACTTCACAGACATGATCATTTATACATTCTCATGTTTAATCCGACAGTTAATGCAATAATTGAGAAAAATCTTTCCCCAAACAAGCCATATGCATTTGTACATGTTAATGATATGAATCCATTAAATAGTTACACTTAGATAAGAAAAGCTTCAAGTGAAGATATATACGCCGTAGTAAAAATATACAGCGAGTGTTTAAATTTTAAAAATGTATTACACTAAGAGACACATTGCCATTAATATCTCACTTCAAAAAAATACTCCCTCTTGCTTTGAACACACATATCTCCTTATCCTTGTCACTTTCTGTAACAACTCTAGAAGTCTTGGGGTTTTGTTTTGTTTTGTTTTTGAGACAGGGTCTCGCTTTTGTAGTTCAGGCTGGCTCTGAGCTCACTACGTAGCCCAGGCAAGCCTCAAACTCAGCAGTCCTCCTGCCTCTGCCTCCTGAGTGCTGGGATTACAGGCGTGAGCCACCACGCCCTGCACTGTGGTATGGGGTATTGATTGCTGGTGGGTGTGAGTCACCATGCCCAGCATTGTATGTGGTTACCAGGGATTGAACTCAGGACCTTGCGCTTGTGAGGCAGGCGCCGGAACCACTGAGCTAACCCTGCAGCCCTAGAAGTCTTGGCTTTTTAAGTGTGTTTTTGAGGTGTGATAGAAAAAACAATTTATGGTGAATGCCAGGCTGAGCAATGCCCAGTGGAAAGGCAGGTGGTGAAACATACCACTGCGCCGTCGTCCATCTTGTTCACAGCATCTGACAGTGTCCAACTTCTGCTTCTTCCCCAAAGTCAAAAGGATCATGAAAAGGAAATGCTTGAATAGACAAGCCACCAAGGTAGCCTCAACAGTGCAGCTGAAGACCTTCATGAAAGAGAACTTCCAGAATTGCTTCAGAAAGTAGAAAAATGATGAAATAAAAATGGAAGCAGTGTGTGTGTGTTGGAAACAAGAGGGAGCATTCTGAGGGGACTTCCTGAAGATGTGGCTCTGACCATTCACCATTTTAATCACCTGCAGGCATATCCCCTGGTCAGATTCGTTTCCTGTCATTTCAGGCTTCCCTACTCTAACAAGCACACTGCCCCTACATGAAGAGTGTTTCTAGACAAAGCCACCACTCCGAGAGGCAAATGGACCCTGATGAGAGCCCTCGGCAGCATGCACAGCCCCCGAGGTGTTTTCCATGGGATTGGGGCAGGTGCCTAAGGCCTCGGCCACGCGCGGGGAGGTGGGACACTGAGAGGACCCCTTGGCCCCGCACGCCGCGCTCAGAAACGTCCACTGGGACCGCGGCCTCGGCCTACAGGAAGTGAGAGCCCGCTGCGGCTGGGCAGAGCCTCGTCGGAGGACGCCAGCAGGGTGGGCAAGAGATGCCTCCGAACAGGACACTACCCTATTCCTCTGCAAAGTCGCAGTTCAGTCGTCAAAATTTTCCTTAGAACCCAACTAGTAATAGTTTGGGGAGACCCCTTCAGGTTCGCGGAAATCGCAACTATCCTCATTTTTTTTTTCTTTCTTTCTGCGAGAGATTCGCAAGTGGCCAATCCGAGGGCGTTATTTAATTCTCCGTTCTGCTGACTGGTTGCTGCCTGTGACCGGTCTGGGGCGGATGCACCAGCAGCTCGGACATCGTAACAGGTCTTAGTGCATCCTTCTCCAAAACCTCGGTTTTATTCTTCTCAAAGTCCTCAGATCCCTAAGATGCCAACAAAACACCCGGCAGCTTGTAAGGTTTTATTAATACAGTATTTTATGAAATTAAATTGCGCACCCTTGGGTAACATAGCGTATTTAGGGTTTAAACTATTAAAATAGCTATTTGGAGGCATTCTTCGGACCATCTTTGAAACTCGCAGTTTTTCACAATTCACAGGAGCTCTAGGAAGAGAATCCCTCAGAGTTCCGGGGATCCACTGAATAGCAGCACAGCAACTTCTCGGAAGGTGGCAAGACTGATTTCTTACCATGGCTCCTTTGTAATCAATGCATTCTTAAGTAGAATTCACTTGTACAAAAGAGTGTATTTGTAGGAATTCAAAAGCTGGAGATCGTGGAATCACATGATTTCTATGTTTTTCACTTTCCAGTCACTGCGCACTTTTTTTTTTTTTTTTTTTTTGAGACAGGGTCTTGCTTTGTAGTTCAGGCTTGCCCTGAGCTCACTATGTAGCCCAGGCAAGCCTCAAACTCAGCAATCCTCCTGTCTCTGCCTCCCGAGTGCTGGGATTACAGGCGTGAGCCACCACGCCTGGCAACAGCGCACTTTTAATGTCTCAAGGGAAAGAGCAACTGTTATTTGAAGGAAACGTAGACCTGAGTCATTGCGCCAGAAGAAACTGCGAGAGTGAAAGCGAAGACGAGGCACCGATAGAAAAGGTGATTGAGGTGTTTAAAACTCGAAGCGTTCATTCTCAAACACAAACAAGCGAAAGCTGCAGAATGGCTGTAAGCCAGAATGAAGGACTGATTTTTCCAGAGTTGATTCTTTTGCTGCTGTTGGTAAAACACATTCAGAGTTGTCTTTGGTTTTCCTCCTTTTCCTAGTACCCTCTGAATGGGAGGTCCAGTGCCAGGTATGTTATAGGTCCACAAATTGCTAAGACATGACAGGCAGTTCTGCCATTACCTTCTGCATCTCCCATAGGCAATAAGCAATACTGGACTTTTATTAAGGCAAACAAATGTACTATTTATGTCACGGTCAAAGATTCTTGAAGACAGTTGGGTTTTCCTTTTGAATGTAATTTTCAGTAATTAAAACTACAGGCCAAAGCACATTCATGGCACAGCATCAATCACAAAATTCATTTGCCTTGAGAGACATGTTAGAGTCCATTTACATTCCCTTCTGTTTTTTTCCCTGTCAATAACCAGTGTCATTACACTTACTGGTAATTCTTTGTTGCACCTCTTACCCTAAGTTCTATGCAATTAAATCTTATGTTCTATGTGATTTAAGAAACTGCCTCACTTAGGCCATCATTCCTCAACTTTGGGGGTGGTTAATTTGCAGGCATGTTTGAAATTAAGGCAGTAAGGCTATTTTTTCATCTATCAGCTGTCCTTAGTTAAGTTAGTCCTTCATGTTACTCATGAATCTATTCATATATTCATCTAAGATTTATTAATAGCTTTGTCTTTTTGCTGGCTGACCCAGTCAGTCTCTAGGGAAAATATGTTGGTAAGAGATATAAAACATATTGATGCAAAGAAAAGCACAATCAATTCTATACAGACTTGAAGCCACAATATGTACAGCCTTTTTTTGTTTTGTTTTGTTTTTGTTTTTTTAAGTCAGGGTCTCACTTTGTAGTTCAGGCTGGCCCTCAGTTCACTATGTAGCCCAGGCAAACCTTGATCTCAGCAATTTTCCTGTCTCTGCCTCCCAAGTGCTGGGTTTATAGGTGTGAGCCACCACACCTGGTACTGTGGTATGTGGTATTGATGGTGAGTGGGCGTGAGTTACCATGCCCAGCATTGTATGTGGTTACCAGGGATCGAACTCAGGACCTTGCGCTTGCAAGGCAAGTGCCAGAACCACTAAATCTCCAGCCCTGTACAACCTTTTTAGATGAACTAAGTGAATTTACCACCACCTTATACTTTTATCACTGTATTCGAGCATAGAGTTCAGCAAAATGTATTAGAACCAAAATGTTCCAGAAAATGTACAACATCAGCTTTTAAAAAAGAGTACTCCTAAGGAGAAACTAGAGTGTATATCTGCCTGAACATCAAATGAGGTCCAAATAAAGAAACCTATTTCCTTCACAGAATAATTGCAATTATAACTTTGACCACATGACCTGTAAGTAAAAAAAATATTCATAAGCATTTTTATCCTTAATGGACAACAAAACAAGCAGACCAATGATTCTTGTAGTTATGAGTAGAAACTATGATGTTACCTGGAGGAGAACCAGGCATCATACTGAAGGCCACCTCATTTACAGTGATAGGAAAGAACAAAAATTTCCATTTGTTATGAAATTTCATTGGTAGGATTTTATCAAGGCATAGTGATGTCATTATCCAAACAAAATTGGGTTAAGCTACGCCTGGTGGTCTATGCCTATAATTCCAGCACGCTGGGAGACTGAGTCAGGAGGATCACAAGTTTGAACTCAGTCTGAGCAACTTAGTGACTTAAAGAGACTCAGTCTCAAAATAAAAATTTAATAGGTTAGGATGTAGCTCCACACAAAGGCCCTGTGTTCAAGCTCCCAATCTTCAGGACAGAAAGAAGAGGAAGTAGGGAGAAGGAAAGGGAGAGGGACAGAAAGACAGGAAGGACAGAGGGAGGAAAGAAATAAAGAGGCAGTGTCAGACCCTCTTTCACATTGTGAAAGCTTGTGGCTATTTTCAGTCTTTGAGCCTCAGGCTGTGGAGGTCCTTTGGGAGAGAACTGGGTTTTGGACAGTTGGCCACTGTTCCATCAACACCTCACCTGGCAGAGGAGGAGATCAAAGCCAGATGGTTATATAAGGCAAGTTTGCTTAGCCTCCTAGTGTCTTTCAAATCCCAACAAATGAAGCCAGTTTTCCTCATCTAGTGCTGAGCTAGCATCTTATTCTCCCATCCTGACCTTTGACCTTCATGGCCACCCAACCCTCTGCTCAAGACCTCTGTGCTCTCAGCCTTCTACACCAGCCTCTTCCTTTCTACCTCCACACTTCCTGACTTCTCCTCAACCACTGGCCTGCCCAGAAGCCTACATCTACTCTATATTTATGCAAAAGATAAAATACAGAATTTTCTTTACTTCCTTCTTAATTTTAGTGACAGAAAAATTTCAGACAGAAAAAGGTATGAATGTCACCAACACAGAAAAATCACAATGCAGCTTTCCATGCTTACTTTAGGATTTTGTACTGAATTTGCAGGAGCACATTCCCAGTATCTCCTGCACAGGTCTAAATGATGCTTCCAGAACCTGTAGGCTTGACAGCACCTCTGTTCTGAGTGCATTCTAAAGTGGGTCCACATGACTTTGTTGTCCAGTATGAGGACCAGTGACTCACTTAGTACATCACACTCCTGCAGCATATGTTATCTTGCAAAAGAGTGGTGTACGTTTGTGTGTGTGTGTGGGGGGTTACTTGGATCACCCAACCTCTTCTATCCAATGGAAGGATGCTTGGCCATCTCTCCTAAGAAATTACAAACCTGAAGCACAAAACTCCAGGCTATATATAAAATATGACTTTTCCAGAAACCAAGCACAAAGCATCTACAAAGTCAAATTCTTTACAGAGCAGTCTCATCTAGAGTTAGCCATCTCTCAAGTCAAAGTCTTCAGAGGTCCGTTTTACACCTGGCTCACCAAGAGGTATCTTCTTTTAACTCTCCTATGCAAGCACCTAGTCAGCTTTCAGGGAACCTGAACCCTACACACAGAAGAAAGCATCCTTAATACACTCCTTTTGCCAGTAATCCATGTCCCTAAATCCATGAAGCTGGGGTGGGGGAGTAAAGAGAAGGCCATTATTATTCCAAACTAGCAAACTGTAAAGAAGAGCTTGAGCGTGGTCTCAGAGGGAACTCAGAAAGGTTGTGACTGTTGGGCTCAGTCTCCTGCTCCCTGTAAATTACAGGCGAGCCATGAAATCCCTGATTTTTCTGGCAAGAGAACTGGTTAGACCACACACGTGCATGCATACCTCCCAAGGCTCAATCTCAGTACACAGCCTAAACTCACAACAAGGAAGGAAACTGCTAATACTGATTCAGACTTTTCAAGGAGCTTTGGGCTCCCCAGTAGCAGGTCAAAAGACTGTTGACAGAAGTGTTGGCTTCCTTTCATTCCTCCCCACCAGCCCTTCCTAAGTGTGCTCTTTCAAACTCTCAGGAATAAGAAAAAGCCTAATGCAGGATCCTATTCTCTTATTGCTCTTTCTGGGCAAGGCATAAGGTCAAAACTTTCACTGTACTACTCATTGCCTACTGAAGGGGTAGAATTTAGGGAAAATATGCTGGAGAACAATATTGGGTCTCCCCTGGCTACCAAAAACAGTCCCTGAATGGGTCAAGTGCAACACTAAGCAGCTATTCCATTAGGCTACTGTTCTACATCTTCCAGATCAAACTCTAATATAAGCCAAGGCTATTAAATAAAAGGAAATATGGGAGACTTTTTAAAGCAGACTGATATCCCACCTATAAGTAGGTATCTCTAGCAAGGAAATGAAAGTAGATGTTACTGGAAGTTTCGACTATTATTAGTTTTCTTTGTATCCACATGACTTGAGATTGTTTCTCAAATACAGGGCACAAAGTCACCTGGAACCACTGCCCCCTGGAACATTCTATTCCCAGGTGACTCTCGAGCAGGTGGCCCCTCCACACTTAGTTCTAGATGTTAGCTGGCAATAGGAGCTGCTAGAACTGTAAATGGTTTACCTGTCCATCTGGGGGTGATGTGATTTCAGCAGAAAAAACAAAATTCATTCTAAGGAGTAATCACATCATTAGAAGGTTATAGCTACA
>PVIC010007114.1:0-51939 GCA_004025085.1 Thryonomys swinderianus | reverse complement strand
AAAAAAAAAAAAAAAAAAAAAAAAAAAAAAAAAAAAAAAAAGAGAGGAAGCACATTATAAAGTGAAAAGGAGCTAGATATATAAAAGTCAATATATCATTGCAATGGGAGTGAGAGATCCAGGACTCAGGGGCCTGAAATGCAAAGGGCCCTAAGAATAGAAACACAATTAGGCATGAAAGTAAGCATTTACTTATAGAGGCCTGAAGTTTGGCTATGTTAGTATAGTAAGTCTACTTACTAGATGACTGTATAACAAAAAATTGAGAGGAACTGCTTTGTGGTACTGAATGCTGTATCCTTTACTATGCTCTGTTTCTTCTAACAAAAGTACGGCTTGATGTGCTCACCTTGGCAGCTAACTTCAGCAATCGAGGAAGCATGGGCAGTGGAGACACTACCCCCTTAGCTGAGGAAGTTTTTAGGCCAGAAAAGACAGATCCATGGAGGCTGCATGCAGAAAACCCTCCAGGTGGGCTGGCAGGTTATCAACTGGAAGGTTTGGCTTTAATAGCAGAAGAGGGCCGGAGATTTAGCCCAGTGTTCCAGTGCCTGCCTAGCAAGTGCAGGGTCCCTGGTTTGATCCCCAGTGACCACATACAACAATACCAGGCGTGGTGACTCACACCCACCAGCAATCAGTACCTCATACCACATTGCCAGGCGTGGTGGCTCACACCTGTCACCCCAGCACTTGGGAGGCAGAGGCAGGAGGATTGCTGAGTTTGAGGCTTGTCTGGGCTACATAGTGAGCTCAGGGCCAGCCTGAACTTCAAAGTGAGACCGTATCTCAAAAAAAAAAAAACTAGCAGAAGATTCTAGGACAGCGAGCACAGTGGAAAGTCCTTATGAGAGGGACTGTAGGAATGGCTTCATTCATCCTCTAAACAAGTCTTTGTCTTGAGCCAGGGCTGTGCCAGGATGGTCTTAATCTTCTTCCTCTCAGAGGCCTTTGGGTAACCACTGTACCTTAACCCCATGCCGCTTCCTCTCTGGAGGTGAGCGATTCAGATCTGGCATCATCTGATATTTATGTGAACCCAGCAGCCAATGGAAGGGGCTTCACGTGTCCCCGGTAAAGTCAGTGACCCTGTGGTTTCAGCCCAGAGAGCACACTCACAGTGCTAAAGTCCCTTCCTGCAGAGCAGCCTGTCCATGAGTAACAAAGAAGTGCAACAGTCACCTGTCACCTTAGGAAAAAGGAAAAGATAAAAGGAATTTTATTCTCCAGGAAAAGTCCAGATGCTCTCTATTTTGGGTATCACTTCCCTCTTAGACTTTACTGTCTTTATCTTCAGTTGATAAACACTAAACCTTTCCTGCAGAATCCAAAAAGAGTTAAGTCAATTTCAAAATTTCACTAGGAATGTTGGGCGTTCCCAGCAAGGTAAAACCTTAAAGGTGGCTCATGCCTGTAATCCCAACACTCAGGAGGCAGAGGCAGGAGGGTTGCACCTGGGCTACATAGTGAGCTCAAGGCCAGCCTGAACTACAAAGTGAGACCCTATCTCAAAAAAAAAAAAAATTTTCACTAGGAGATATAGACAATGTAAGACTTTGTTAGGTCTTTTAAATAACTTATCATAACGTGGACTATGGATACTCTGGAAATCCCTAGGAGAGTTCAGAAATGACTGGTATATTCCAGATAACAGCAATTTTAAGACAAATTCTACAGCAGGATGTACTGTACAGGGTCACTATTGTGAGAAAATCCGTATGAGTGTCTTGAAAGAACATGCCAAAGGAAGTAATGCACAGTAAGTTAAGATGATGAGGTCTTGTACCATGAACAGCCTGGCAAGACAGCAGTTGCTGCATACAGATCCTGCTCGGGACGGACCCTCCACACAGTCTGGGTTAGGTAAGGACGCAAAGGTTCACAGGTGGGTCCTGGCACAGCAGTGCTCAGCCCCCTCCCCTTGGGTTTGTCCTGAACAGGTTGGTACAGATGGGGCCAAGGTGAAATGATAATACTGCTGAAGTGAGCATCCTGAGGTAGTGCTCAAGGAATACATGGATGATTTCTGGAACTCTGACTATGTCAAAGACATGGCAGCCCAGGATACTGGCTCCTGGTGTTGTGATTTCATTTATTCTCAGGGTTTTTAGTGCCCTTTACATGGTATTTGAAAACGTGTCTGTGAAGAAGCCATTTTAAGAAATTACAAGAGTTTGTAGCAGCAATAGTTAAGCCAGATTTTTGTTTTGCATCTGTTTTGGGGCATTTAGAATCTGACCCCAGGGCTTTTCCCTGAGCTACAACCCTAGCACTAAGTTGCCACAGTTAGGCTTGAACTTGTGATCCTCTTGTCTTAGCCTCCAGGTTACTGCAATATAGGCATGTGCTACCACATTGGACTCTCAACCAATATTTTTAACCTTAAAAGTTACTCAGCCAGGCATGGTGGTGCATACCTGTAATCTCAGCACTTGGGAAGCTGAGTCAGGAAGATTGATTCAGTTTGAAGACAGTGCAGGCTACATAGTAAGTTCTACTCCATCCTGAACTAAAAGCAAGAACTTGTCTCAAAAGTAACAAAAGCAAAAAGTCATTCTGCCATTAAAGAAGAAAATGAGGTGAGAAACACTGTATAAATTATGGATGTACTGAAAGTATAATTGAATCCTTTTTAAACTAGGTGCACAGGGAGATAAATATTACTATATCAACTCATGTTATAAAGCTGGTATTGACCTTTTTATTGGACAAACAGCACACAAAAAGACTTCAAATGTAAATGGAAGTTCATAAGTAAAATATTAACAAAGCAAATGTAGCAATATATGAAAAGCTAGCTTATGAGCAAGAAGAGTTTATCTCAAGAACCTAAACATGGCTTGATATCAGAGAACCTAGTCCTAATATTTTCTGTGAAATAAATAAGAAAAATTATATGCTAATCTTACTAGAGTCAGATAAATATTAAGAAAATTTCAGTACATTCATAATTTCAAAATAAAATAATTTAAGAATTAAAGAGTATTTTTTGGAGACAGGATTTTGCTTTGTAGTTCAGGCTGGCCCTGAGTTCACTTGTAGCACAGGCAAGCCTCAAACTCAGCAATCCTCCTGCCTCTGCCTCCCAAGTGCTGGGATTATAGGCATGAGCCATCACGCCCACATTGTGATATGTGGGCGTGACTCAGGACATTGTGCTTGCAAGGCAGATGCCAAAACCACTGAGCTAAATCTTTCTTTCTTTCTTTTTTTTTTTTTTTTTGAGACAGGGTCTTGCTTTGTAGTTCAGGCTAGCTCTGAGCTCACTATGTAGCCCGGGCAAGCCTCGAACTCAGCAATCCTCCTGCCTCTACCTCCTGAGTGCTGGGATTACACGCGTGAGCCACCACGCCTGGCACTGTGGTATGTGGTACTGATTGCTGATGGGTGTGAGTCACCACGCCCAGCATTGTTGTATGTGGTTACCAGGATCAAACTCAGGACCTTGAGCTTGCTAGGCAGGCACCAGAACCACTGAGTTAAATCTCCGACCCATAGAGTGCTTTCTTTTTTTTTTTTTTTTTTTTGAGATAGGGTCTCGCTTTGCAGTTCAGGCTGGCCCTGAGCTCACTATGTAGCCCAGGCAAGCCTCGAACTCAGCAATCCTCCTGTCTCTGCCTAGAGTGTTTTCTTAACTTGATAAAAGATATTCACCAAAAATCTCAAAAAGCAAAATGCTTAATGATGAAATCTTAGAAATCTTATTTAAATTTGGCAGTTCTGCATCTAAAGTATCAGCTACACAGTTAGATAAGAAAAAGAAAGAAAAGACACAAGACTTAGGGAACTTGAAATGATACTTCTTCATAGACGGTGTAATCAAGAACATGGTGACATGTTATTCAAACTTCTAGGGATTCAGTAGGACTAAATGATGCACAATCAATACATTAAATCAATAGCAACCTAGATAGTAGGACAAAGCAGAGAATTTAGTTAATACAAATGTACCATTTATAACAAGTTGGCAATTGAGAAGAACAAGGAGAAATGAGAGTATTTGCCCCACCAGACAATGGTACTATGAAAACAGTGTGGTTTTGGCATAGAACAAATAGGATTATGGAATGGAACAGAGTCTAGAAAAAAGGTACAGGTTTTATGAGGCTTTGATATATGATAGAGGCATTCTGGCAAATCCATGGAGAAACGACTACTCAATAAATAGTGACTGCGAAAGTGTTTCACCATGTGGAAAAAGTAAAGCACATATCCGTTTCCCATACTGTAAGGAAAGTAAGATCTTTCATGCTGTTCATCAGAGAAAAGCTCAGGAGTGAGAACCAGGCTGGACATGTCCTTGCAGCACCATCTGTCACCGAGTTTTCAGTGGCCCAGCCTCACGTGGCACAGGAAAGGGCAGCGGCTTCTCCCTCAGAAATGAATATAGGCACCGACAGAAGGTATAACCACTGATCCCATGTATAAACATGAAACCAGAATGCACACTTCAATGCATCACCAAATACAGAACAATCAGTCCACCCCGTGTAGCGGTGACACCCTCAGCTTCAGCGAGTGGTTCCCTCTCGGAAAGGAAATGATGGGGCTTTCGTAAGATTGCATTTCTTAAAAAATGTAGGTACTGAAGCTATCCTGGAAACATATTTGTCTTGGTAAAAAGTGGCAAAACCTTAGAAAGTACTTACTATGTGCCTGGTATTGTGAATATCAATTAACTCATTTAATCTTCTCTATGAGCTCACTACTTTTACCTCCATTTCACAGGTGGGGAAATTGAGGTAAATGAAAGAAACTGCAGTTTCCTTCAGCTGACAATTACATTGTCATGTTACACCGCCTCTCAGATGGTAAACAGTTAGTGTATGTTTACCCTCAGTAGCATCTGTTATGTTTTCTGTATTTCCTCCATTCAAGAAACTTGAAAAAAAATCATTTACAAAGAAACAGAGTTTTAATAGCCATCTTTCCACAGAGGATCCAGATCTAGTGCAGGAGCTCAAATCTGGATGCAGTTATGGGAATTTGGAAATTTTTTCTGGCTTGTGATAAAACAGAGACTGTTGAAATTCTATAATAGGAAGCAAAGACTAAAGCCACAAAGGGAAGAATGAAATTTTTTCAAAGATAAGAACAAAAGGTTAAAATTACAATCAACACGGTCCAGGGGAAAAAAAAGTTAACAGAAGAGGGAAATGAATTGGCCTTTTATGGATATAAAACATACAAGGGGTAATTTGGGCTCAGGGGCTGCAGCTCGGCAGTAAAGCATTTTCTTAGCACATGCAAGGCCCTGGGTTAGTTCCTGGTACTCCCAAACAGAAAAATGAAGTGTAGCGTACAGAGATTTCCTGGTGCTCGCTCTCTCAGTCTCAGCAAGACTCTGGCTACAGTTCTTGAAAAGTTTGTAGCCACTCCCCCTAGGAGATTTCTATGTTGGGTATTTTCTTCAATCAGACTGATTAGAAGATTTAGAGACAGAGACGGAGGATGTGAGCGAGAAGCTGTCTTGAGTTCATCACATAGTTTTCATCTCTGCTAAACCACTACAGTGTTACAGTGATAACAAGAATTATTGCAGATGAATGAAAATATCTTAGGAAAAGTTTTTTGTTTTTTACTGAAATGCTAGGTCAAACACCAATAGATGGTGTCATGTAATGAACTTGTAAGGATTTCTTTTTTTTTTTTTTTATTGTTTTGTCCAAACATTATTCTGCTTGAAAAGGTACAAACTCCTTGTGTTCTCAGTTTGGGAGAGACAGGGATCTGGAAGAATCAACATGGTGAACTTCTCGTCTACTTCATGAACGAAGCTCAGTATTTTCAAGAATTCCCAGAAGAAACTTTCAGGGTGAGGGCAGTGACCATCCATCCTGTTTTGTCAGTGTCTGTTCCAGCGTTGAGGGGGCTGAGCTCCTGGGCATGTTCGGGGGTCGGTGGAGCTGTGGGCTTGGCTACTGTTGGTTCCTGGCCCTTCTGTCCTCTGCTTTCTGGCTTAGATGAACTAAGCATCTCTGTCCTTCCGCCTCCATGCCCTTCTGCCATGATGTTTCCACCTTGGGGCCAGCTGACCATGGACCGGGTCCCATGAAGACCTGAGCTAAATTAAATGTCTCCTTCTTTTTTTTTTTTGAGACAGGGTCTCGCTTTGTAGTTTAGGCTGGCTCTGAGCTCACTATGTAGCCCAGGCAAGCCTTGAACTCAGCAATCCTCCTGTCTCTGCCTCCCGAGTGCTGGGATGACAGGCGTGAGCCACCACGCCTGGCACTGTGGTATGTGCTATTGATTGCTGGTGGGCGTGAGTCTCCACGCCCAGCATTGTATGTGGTTACCGGGGATCGAACTCAGGACCTTGCGCTTGAAAGGCAGGCACCGGAACCACTGAGCTAACCTTCCGGCCCTAAGTGTCTCCTTTTAGTTTTGCAAACAGGCTGTTTTGTCCCAGAGAGGGGAAGGCTGACCAATGCAGGAAGGCAGGAGTCTCTCTCATACCAGTGAGCTATGCTGGTGACAAAAGGAGATAAGGAATCTTTTAACAACATTGCAAACAAATGTCAATAACTGTATACCCATCAGAGTCCACATCGTGGGATCAGCACTGTTTGTCAAACCTATTTTTTATATAGGCTTTATTTTTTATTTTACTTTACTTACTTTACTTTTTCGTTTTATTTTGCTTTCCTATTTGCGCAGTGTTATAGGCCACACCGAGGCTCTTGGGCATAATAGGTAGCACTCTCTGCTGTTCTGCCCCTTCAGCCCTATTTTTACATTTCTCCTTTTTGAGGGAAGTTCTGGCTATAATGCCCAGCCTGAAGCAGGCCTTACAAAGAAAGGAAAAACAAGTTTCTCCAACCTAAGCAATCCCCCTTTCGTTTCTCCCTTCCCAGTGGCTGTTGTTCTCTGTTCTTTACACAGGAAATTAGCAACTCTGGCCTTTTAAGTAACATTTTATAACCTCTTGTTCTCATAACACCCTGTTTTTTTGTAAGAGCCCATTTCTTTTCAGGAGATCAGGGCCACCACCATGTGCTAAGTTGCAAAATGTCTTTGTTTGATTAACCGCCTTTGTCCAGCTCCTGTAAATCTGCCCACCATGAGTTTGGCGCAGTTAGGCAGCCCAATCCTCCCCTCTGCAAAATGTATAAAATGACAGCCTTTTGTTTAGGGCTCAGTCTTTGGAGAGAAGTCTACTGAGCCTGTGCACATCTAAAAGTAAATCCTCCTGTTTCCCCCACCGGACTGCAGTCTCTTAAAATCCCTCAACAGGGATTTTAGGAATTTCTAAGCTCAAGTTGTCCTTCTCCCTCTGCCTCCTGAGGAGCTGGCCAACAGGTACACACTACCATGCCTGGTTTGAGCACTATTTTAGAGTCATGAATGCGGGCTCCCTGGACCTCAAAGAGTCTTGCCCTCGGGTGCCACCTGTGCCCACTTCTCTTTCTTCATTCTCATTCCTAGGCTCCATAGCCTGAGCCTTTCTTTTGGACTATAGCTCAATACCCAGCCCTCTGCATGGGCTCCTGCACCGTCATTCTGGTCCCCATGACTCTGTCACTTCCTGCAAGTCATTACGTCTCTAGAACTCCAGGGAAGGATTCTGGGGAAACAGTCACCATCCATCTACAAATGGCTGGTCTTTGTCACTTGAAACCTTGGGGTGCACACATTCGTAACATGTGGCCCTGAAAAGTAGGTTCTGTGATCCAAGGGCGATGCTGATCACACGCAGCCACTGGGCAATATCTGGCAGCTCACAGCTTACTCTTGCTGTTTTTATTTCCCAGATCTACTGGACCAGGCAAATTATGCCAGCGTCTCTGGAGGACAATGATGTGTTTAAGAGCTCCTCCTCTCCGGCGCATTCTTCTCAGCTTCCCTTCAGGGTCCTGGGGGGCAGGCTCAGGTTTTTTCTAGAGGGTGCTGAGAAAGGCTGTGGGCAGTTTGGGGAATTCATATTTCACTGCCTTTGCTCTTAAAGAACAACACTGTTGCCTCTCAGGTGACCTGGAAATGCAGTGTGTGGGGGAGGAGGAGTCTGCTGATGGGGCCTCCGCACCCCTAGGACTGACGGGTGACCAGCGTACATGGCTGGAGCACGGGCGGGAGCTGCTTGGGAAGGTGCTGTGGCCAGAGATCCCAGCAGGGTGGAGGGAACTGGAGGCACAGCAGGAAAGAGCGGGTCCTCCCATGTCGTGTGATCTGACACAGTTCTCTCCACAGTGATGACCAGGGAACTCTGCAGTGAAATCTGCGTTTTCAGCAGGTCCAGTCAGGATGAAGCTGTACTGGTCAAAGGACGAGGATGCAGCTTATTTTGCCTCGTGGTCTGTTAGGCTGCCCTTTAAAAATATTTAGGTGGAAGGTATCCAGGTCCTTGTCTTCCCTCCGAGGCAGATTTGTTCATGCTACAGAGATGAGGGGAGCCCCCCAAATGTCAGCATCAAAGCTAGGAACAGAACTTTCTCCACCTGCGGCAACCACGCTATCAACAGGTGAATGTAGTCTGATTTGTTAAGTGACCTGAATGGAGGGGGCCCGAGCGCCCTCTGCTCTTGTAAGGATTTGATTACTTTCCTCTTGGTGTATGCTGATAGCACAAGAGGGGCCCTGCCTCACTGCGTCTGGGGTACCCACATTTGTACCCTGCTGCCCTTCCCTTGTTGTTGCTTAAACGCTAAGCTTTTCCTATTACTACCGCATGTCCACTGTCCCAGCGTGTGCCCAGTGTCTCATTGCTCTGGGCTCTCAGCAGGCCTTCTGGGGGCTCGGGCACAAGTCCCTTGCCCTGCAACGGGTGACAGCTGCCATCCCTGGGCTCCCAGACAAGGTTGGCCAGACGCCAGAGTGAAGTGGGCAGCAACAGGGCGCCGGGACAGGGCGCCGGGACAGGGCGCGGCTGTTCCCTTGTGACGCGTGTCCCTGCCTCCCGCCTGCTGCCCCACCCATGCTCCTCCTGTGTCTGGGGCCCTGGCTGCAGGCCAGGAGCTGTGTTGGCCGCTTCCTCCTCTCGCATCTTTTATCTGTGTCCCTCGGCACACCCGGCCCTCTGGGAGAATGGGAATGTCCTTTTGTCCTGGCCTGAGGAATAATGGGGCCCAGGGAGAGAGACCTTGGTTAGGGGACCCAGAGAGGTCACAGTAGGAAGATCCTGGAGCAGGTGCTCAGGGCCACAGTCCTGCATGTGAGTGTGAGGGGGCCAAGGGCCGGTGTTGAGACCGGCTGTTGGTCAGGTGTTCAGATCTGGGACATCTGATGGCTACTGTCCTGGTAGAGAACAGACAAAGGGACCATCGGCACATACAGGCCCTGGACCTTGGGCCTGTGTGTGCCAGTCCCACTAGAAGAGTGAGGAGGGAGCGGTGCCGTGGAGGAGTTGAAAGGACGAGGGTAGAGATGGGCCACCTCGTCTTTCTCAGATGCTCAGCCTCCAGCACACAGAGATGAGGCAGAGGCCGGCTCAGGGCCACCTGTCCACAAGGTGGGACCCTCCATGGAGGGCCACACACCAGACTTGCCAGAAGACTCCAGGGATTTTTGCTGTATTGACATCTTAGCGCCCTCAGGTGCTTTAAGAGACAGCACACGTGAGCCATAGCCTCTCAGTGCCCCGTGCAGTTCCAGCAACGCCTGCTCGGAGGAACTCACACAGTCAGCCCCAGATCTCAGTGAGGCATGGATGTCTGCGGGGAGGAAAGCACGCAGGGGCAGGGGTCGTGGAGCACTCTGGGATCATGGCGACGAAGTACTCCTGCTCAGACCACACACCGGACCTCACTCCACTGCCTGCACAGCGCAGGCTCCCCTTTCAGACTCGACCTAAACCTGTGCTCCATCTCTCTTCCTCACCACACTCACAGATAGGCCCTTCCCAACGCCTGAAGTCAAAGTGACCATTTTAGGTGCCTTTGAAAAGCAGTGAGAAAGAAGCCATATGGTTCGAAGGCACCTTCAGCTGCTATATCAGCAGAGGAGTCTTATCAAGTGAAGTCATCTTGTCTTGTGATGTGTCCCCCCAAAAAAGCCCACATTAATGGGTTATACACCCACCCCAGGCTGCCAGAAAGGAGAAGGTCAGATGCCACTGAAACTGCTGTGGGCTCCAGATCTCTGTGCATTCCTTCAGCTTTATCTTATCCCAAAACAGTCACGGGATTCGGGATTCGTATAGAAACATTATGCTTACATAACATCCACAACAAAAGCAAGGATAATAGTCTACGCCACATCTCTTTCCACAGGACACATAATTCAGGGCACAGAGTGTGTGCCTGCAGACGAAGGAACCACAGCAAGGCAGACAGAGCTACTATTGTGATTGCTAAATGAATTCTTTAGGAGAACTACAGGTGAACCTGGGTCTCAGATTTACAGAGCGGCAGCACTGTAAACAGAATCAGCGTCATCCCAAATGGTTTCTGCTCACCGTAGACATGTACTGAGTACTGTCAAGTGGCACATAGGTTGTGACACATAGGCAGTTCCACAGGCTGTGACACAGCAGTTAGCTCAGAGGCCTTCGCTTCTCCCACTGAACGATAGATAACAGCCTCACAAACAGTGAAGTGTGGAGCGCCAAGTAAAGGGAGAACAAGAAAACAGGGTGTGGAGGGTGGAGGGCAGCAGGGTGGGTGTGGGCGGACCCAGATCTTATCCAGAAGCTGGATGTCCTGCCGCTGGGAGGGAGGATATGTGGAGGACGAGGACGTGTGGGAGTGCACTTTGCAGATATCTAGGGAACAGGGATCCAGGGCAAAGGAAAGGCAAGTTTCTTGAAAGGGAGTGTGCCCCATGGTTCCGGGAACAGCAGAGAGTGGCCCGGGTGGCAGGAGAAGGAGCAAGATGCAAGGGACGAGAGGAAGCTGGGCAGGGGAAAGAGCCCAAGGGGTGGGAGAGATGAGATGTATTCCTAGGGCTCACAGGTAAGAGCTGCCAGAAAGGCCACAAATAAAGAACAACAGGAAGCTAAAACAAAATCCAGGTGGGAGATGAGGGTGGCGCTGGCCTGGGGGAGGGTTAAGGGCCATGAAAAATGTCAGATGTTTAAAAACACAGTGGTTCCTCTGCATCCACAGGGAGGACGGTTCCAGGACTTGTGCAGATAGCAAAACCCAGGGAGGTATCTTACATAAAGTGAATTTGCCTACAACCCACATATAAATTTAAATTTATATAACCTGTAAATTTAAATCATCTCTGCATTTGTTACAGTAACGAATACAACAAACGCTACATAAACCATTGTCATGCCACATTGTTTAGGAAAGAATGACAAGAAGGGGTCCCTGTTTTCAGTCTGGGTATAATTGTTTTTACGAATATTTCTGATCCATAGTAGGTTAGGTCCATGGCACAGAAACTGTACATACATAGGGCCAACTCTATTTTGAAGGGACTGTGGGAAGGATTTCCTGACACACTGAACACGGAAGGAGACTCAGGGGAGTCAAGAATAATGGCAGGGTTTCTGCCTGAGCTCCCTGCAGGGTGAGATTGTACCTCACGGGCTTAGGGAAGATGAGGTGGAGGAAGTCGGCATCCTCAGGAACACCAGATGCCCATTTGGGGTACTTCCTGTGATGCCAAGTGGATGGCTTGACATATTCATCATGTGGACTTCAGGGCAGATGTCAGAATAACAACAAGATGTGTGGTCACTATGTAGCTGTCACTTGACACCATGGGCTGGGATAGGCGGGGTCATGTATATAGTGTTACAGGGAGAAGCAGAGAGAGACTGGCCAGGGGCCAGGGCTTGAATGAGAAAATGAGGCAGAACCAGCCAAGGAGCCTGCAGAGGGGCAGTGGGTAGGCAGGAAAGAACCAGGAGGGGAGGCATCCAGAGCCCAGAGAAGGCTGCATGTCCCAGCTGGGCAAATTGCCCACAGCGAGGGCGCCAAGCGTATCCAGGAGTCACATGCCTTCAAGCAAGGCTGCTCCTGGGTAACTGGACAAGGTCCGGACCTGACGGGAAGGACAGGCGTCGGGTCCCAGACCAGTTCTTCCAGGCACAGAGATTTAGTGCAATAGGTGGGGCTGACGGGAGGACAGCGGTTAATCCAGTCCCAGAATAGTACTCTGAGGACTAAGCAGGGGAGACTGCGAAGTCATCAGCAAGAATAGGAATATGTTTAGGGGATTCAGATTTCTTTCTTCCTGTCTTCCTTTTTGGACCGATATTTTTGTGGAATGGTTAAAATCATAACAGAAAAATTTAACAAATATAACAACTGCACAGGATCTTTCCTTTAGAATTCTGCAGAAACACACAACTTCTGGTCTCAGTGATAGGTTGGCCACGCAACCTGACTTTTCCTCTGCAGCCCTTACCAGCCTGCCCTTGGCAGGGTCTGCTCCTGTGTTTAAGTGCATTTTTTTTTTTGTTGGATGCTGCTTCTGTGACCTTTGTGGAATGGTTGGCCAAAATCAAAAGCATCCATTTCTATTAGCAGTTCCCTACCGATAGTATCTACTCTCCAAATTCCAAAGAAAAACACAACTTTTCAATGTTCATCGCTGGACTAGAGGAAACATTCTTGTGTTCACTTAGAAGTGACCCATGGACCACATGAAAAAAAGAACCAGGGTGAAGTTGAAATCTCCATTGTTTTCTCTCTCTCTCTGCCAGAACAAGGTTGCCTCAGATTACTTAGAGATGCATGCAAAGGTCATGGAAAATGTGTCCCAGTGTAACAAAGTATATAGAGAGTCCACTGAGACTGGTCTCAGGCCCCTCTGTGAAACCCAAACTCCATGGGTAGTCGAGCCCTCTATAGAAAATGGCACAGTGGTTGCTAGTAATCTACCCATCCTCCCATATATGTTATATCATCTCTAAATTATTTATAAATCCTAATACAAAGGCTCTGAAAATAGTTGTTGCCCTATATTGGTCAGGGAATAATGACAGGGAAAAAAAATCTGTTAATGTTCAGTACAGGTGCAAGTCTCTTCAAACATTCTGACCTACAGTTGGTTGAATCTTTCTGTGTAGAACCCACAGACAGAAGAACAAATGTGTGTGTGTGTGTGTGTGTGTGTGTGTGTGTGTGCGCATCCATACGGACACATATATGCACATATAATTGCTCAATCCAAGTTAGATCAGAGATTAATTTATATTATGAAAGACTTCACTGTATATGTAAGTATCAGTATCAAAACATAATTATAAATTATTTGGTCAAAAGTCTTGAATCTAGGTGCCCTAAAGGGAATAAACCAGTACCTCCAAAGGTACAGTGTGAGGCACTGTTACTAATTTTTTAGTGAACCCAAGTCTGTCAAAGACACGTTTTTCTTTCCACTCAAAAGCCTTTGAGTGCCTGTTCTCTTCTGTCAGCTGGAGAGGCAGGTAAGTTCCTTCTGAGCTGTGTTAAGGAGCAGCAGGTATGCCACACGTACTTACTAGTACCCGGCAGGAAATACAGTGTCCTGCTGAGTGGTAAAGTGTTCACCAACTGAAAAGCGAGTGCTCTGTCAGGAACAAATTTATTAATTACAGTGTGGGCCACTTAAATCCTAGAGTCAGAATTCCACACTTCATCTGACACGCAGTCTGCCCTGGTATCTCAGGGCGTCCGTGTTATCCTGTGCCATTGGCAGTGCCCCTTCCCCAGGCTTCATGGGGTGCACAGTGGGGTCTCCTACTCCCTCATTCACAGTGAGCTAGAGCGGACGCACATGAGAAAGTGCGAGGCCCACACTGCCGGCACTTTGGGAAAATAAGAATTACAACTTGCCAAAGAAGAGCAAGAGAGAGGGGGCTGTATTAACAGCTCCATGGGTAATGAGCTTGCCTCAGTGCAGAGGTCCTGGGCTTGGTCCCTGGCTCTACAAACATCCTAAGAAACTTTTGAAAGAAGAAAGATTAATGTGGCTTTAATGCTGAAAAACACAATGGGCCACAGTCACATTCAGTGACCTCCGCCAAGTCACGGATTCTCTTCATATGCTCATCTGAAAGTTCTACCAACCACAAAGGTCGCCCAATTCAACTTGGCTACTCACTTTGGGGACAGTCTCACAAAAACGAAAGGGCACATCTGCAAACTGAAGTCTCAGCCAGGTTTATATGTCCAGGATGCTCATGGTGGGCAGGCCAGACTCTACAAAACCGTGAGCCTGGCCCTGATAAAAAACTATTTGTTTTTTTTTTTTTTTGAGACAGGGTCTTACTTTGTAGTTCAGGCTGGCTCTGAGCTCACTATGTAGCCCAGGCAAGCCTCAAACTCAGTAATCCACCTCTCTGCCTCCCGAGTGTTACAGGCGTGGGCCACCACACCCAGCAAAAACTGTTTTTAAAAACAGCTTTATTAAGCAAAACAACATACTGTAAGTCACATACATGATTAAATTTAATATATGCATATTCCTATGAAGCTATGGCCAAGGGAAGATGGCGAGTGCCTGCATCATTGCCCAAGTTCCCTTGGAGGCTCTGTGGTGCCCTCCTCATTCCTGAAGCAGCTACTGATCTGTCATCTGTCGCCCTTAGAGTGGATGCATCTCTTCTTTCAATGTAATTTTTTTTGCTTTTTGAGACAGGGTCTCGCTTTGTAGTTCAGGCTGGCCCTGAGCTCACTATGGTGCCCAGGCAAGCCGCCGCAAACTCAGCAATCCTCCTGTCCCTGCCTCCCAAGTGCTGGGATGACAGGCGTGAACCACCACGTCCAGCATTGTGGTATGCGGTGTTGATTGTTGGTGGGCGTGTCTCCACACCCAGCATTATATATGGTTACCGGGGATCAAACTCAGGACCTTGCGCTTGCGAGGCAGGTGCCGGAACCACTGAGCTCACCCTCCGGCCCTGTAATTATTTTTTTTTTTTGAGATAGGGTCTCACTTTGTAGTTCAAGCTGGCCCTGAGCTCACTTTGTAGCCCAGGCAAGCCTCAAACTCAGCAATCCTCCTGCCTCTGCCTCCCGAGTGCTGGGATTACAGGCGTGAGCCACCACGCCCGGCACTGTGCTATATGGTATTGATTGCTGGTGGGCATGAGTCTCCATGCCCAGCATTGTATGTGGTTACCGGGATCGAACTCAGGACCTTGCACTTGAGAGGCAGGTACTGGAACCACTGAGCTAAATCTCCGGCCCTCAATGTAAGTATCTTAATAGCCATCCATGTTGTAGCTTTTATTACAAATATATTAAGTGAGCTAATTACTGACCCTAAATAAGTAAAACAGTCACACTTGACAGGAGTACAGAAGTAAAGAGGTGGTGGCCATGTGGGTCTGGGAATGAAAGTACTCTCTTTGGGATCTGACCTAATTTTTACAGCTGTAGGGGCAGGGAAAAGATATTCATCTTCCAATGATCCTACTTCCTGGGGTTAACCAGGCCAGTATATACAAAGCCCCATATAAATGACTATCCATTCAGCCTATTAATTTATTCACCATGTAGTTACTGAGCATCTACTATGTCTTGTCTTCAGACTAGAAGCTGGTAAATGCAGCAGACAAGACAAGACAGCCACATGCAGGAACCTTTAGTGCTGGCTGGGGAGAGACGAGCAGTGTCGATAAACAATCAAGTGTATGTTGGGTAGTAGTTAGGTTCAGGGAAATAGACAGATGAGGGACAACTTAGGCAGGGAAGGAAAGAATCCTGCTTGAAGGATGGCCAGGGAATTGCTTTCTGATAAGCTATTTGAAGACAGAATGAAGGAAAATCATCTTTCTGACAGATGCCTAAAAGGATATTTTAAGAAAAAGCAACTAAAAGCAAGAGGAAGGCTTCAACATTGCTGGCAGTAAGCTAGATGGTTAAAGGGGCTCCCAGACACCCACGGGGAGTGGAGGAGAGAGTGGGTTGGCAGGAGCTGGGCAGGCGTGGATGGGCCACCCACTGTGTCACCAGAAGTGTGCTCTGCGGCGACCTAGGAGCAGGAATCCACACACTGATCTGTCAAGACTGCTGGTCACAAGGAAGACAGCAGAGGAATGGTCAGCAGCCTACTGCAACTGTCCTAGCAAGAGCTGGAGGTGGACTAGGAGTAACGGAAGTAAAGTGAGGGCAGGTTCTCAGTACAACTGAATTTTCCTACAACTGCTCTATTAAGTCACTCATAACCATGCCTCCATTTATGTCATCCAGGCACTGTACTGAGCCATGAACATAAAAGAGCTATTTTAACCCGTATAGCATTACAGTGAAGTAGGTCCTGTCTTTTTTTTTTAAATTGAATTCTTTATTGGTACATTTAAGTAGGTTCTATTCTTTTTTTTTTTTTTTTTTGAGACAGGGTCTTGCTTTGTAGTTCAGGTTAGCTCTGAGCTCACTGTAGTCCAGGCAAGCTTCGAACTCAGCAATCCTCCTGTCTCTGCCTCCCGAGTGCTGGGATTACAGGCGTGAGCCACCACGCCCAGCACTGTGGTATGTGGTGCTGATTGCTGGTTGATTGCTGGTGGGCGTGAGTCTCCACGCCCAGCATTGTATGTGGTTTCTGGGGATCGAACTTGGGACCTTGCACTTGTGAGGCAGGCGCCGGAACCACTGAGCTAAACCTCCGGCCGAGTAGGTTCTATTCTTAATTCTCTTTACTGATTAGGAAATGGACAGGACCAGTGAGATGATTCCCGACCCCCAGGGCTGCCGTGGATGATGTGCTAGCTGATCTGCACTGTTAACTATCTGTCACGTGGCCCCTCAAAGGTAAGCCTGGCCCTGAGGTCACCATGTAGCACAGGCAAACCTCGAACTCAGCAATCCTCCTGTCTCTGCCTCCTGAGTGCTGGGATTACAGGCTTGAGCCACCATACCCGGCACTGTGGTGTGTGGTTGTGAATGGTGGTCACCACGCCCAATACTGTTTTATGTGGTTACTGGGGATCGAACCAGGGACCTTGTGGTAGGCAGGTGCTGGAACTACTGAGCTAAATCTCCAGCCCAAGAAATAATAACTCTTGTATCTGACAAAAACCAAGACCAATCAGAAACTTGAGAAATATGCATGTGAAACTCAGGGTCTCAAAAAAATTACAGAAATGACTTCTATTATCTTTTAAGAATAGGAGAAATCATTTTTATTTTTTATTTTTTTTGAGACAGGGTCTTGCTTTGTAGTTCAGGCTGGCCCTAAGCTCACTATGTAGCCCAGGCAAACCTCAAACTCAGCAATCCTCCTGCTCTGCCTCCCAAGTGCTGGGATTACAGGCAGGAGCCACCATGTCTGGCACTGTGGTATGTGGTGCTGATTGCTGGCGGGAGTGAATTACCATGCCCGGCATTGTTGTATGTGGTTACTGGGATTGAACTCAGGACCCTGAGCTTGCTAGGCAGGTATTGGAACCACTGAGCTAAATCTCCGGCCCGAGAAACCATTTTTAAGGGACCAACTTCTACTTTTCCCTGGTTAAGGTAAGGCCACTGACCACTGAGAGTAACCATGACCTCAGTAATGGTGAGTACAGTGCAGGGAACCCTCTTTGGAAAACACTGAGTCTGAAATGAGGTCGAACATGAGCAATGTAGAGCGTTATTGCCTGTGTACCTCCTTCTGGTGAATGCGTTTTGGCACTTTAAGTTCTGTGTGGGCAAAATAACAGCGATCTTCACTTTACCAAAGGCACAGAATGAAGAAACAGCCTCTCCTTTCTTCATCACTAACAATAAAATATTGGTGAGAAACACCCAAGGTTCACAGCCATTTCACAATGCCAACATTCCTTTCAAATGTTCTGGGAAATGGGTCAGGATTTCACGCATGAGGAGACGGATGACTGGAAAGGACAGGAGGCTTGCTGGGGGTCGCGGGCTTGTTCTGTGCCAGAGCAGGGACGGGGGACAGGGATCAGAATGTCCCTGGTGTTTTTATAGAAGGCGGTGGTGGGCTCACGCTGCACAGACAATCTGGGCGAGCTCATCTGCTCTCCCCACGGTGGGCCAGGCAGTGGCTTGAGTTCAAATCGGAGGCTCTATTTCGCTTACTGCTCTCTGGGTTTGCTTCACTCTACCCTCCCTGAGCTGAAATCTGCACTGGTTCAGGAAAGTGCGACTGTCAATAGTGCACCTGACTGTTTATACTTCTTACTTGAGGAGGTGACGTCCCCATCTCTTCCTAGCGCGTTCTGTCACCTTAAGTACAACACATGAGGCAAACAATCTTTTATGTCGGTAAACAGAAGCTTTGTCTGCACTGTTTCAGCTAAGATCAAAACACTCTCTCTTCCCGCCCCGTGTGAACTGAAGGCTTCAGTCATTTATTCTAGGTTGAAAGGAGAAGAAGCCCAGCAGACCAGAGAGGCATTTCCAGGTTTCTTTTACTCAGACCTTTAGCAACCATGACCAACTGCTGTGTTCGGGTCTGACACCAAGGGCAGCGTTTGTGTGTTTGGCTCCCCAGCCTGCGCTTTGTGGATATTAATTACAGCTGGATCTAGAGGTCCCCAGGAAGTTGATGCACTCACAGGTGGGGCTCTGGGGGGTGCATGCACCACGGGCGTGTGGTACTGGATCATGAACACCCTGGCCGGGTTCTAGCTGGGTGTGACCGTGGCAGGAGAAGCCTCGTGGGCTCAGGCGGTCACTGATGGGCCCTGCTGTGTATGTGAATAGCCCTCCTCCTGGGCTCCCTGCCTCCTGCCTGCCATGCCCTCTGCCATGACAGCTGCCTTGGAGCCAGCTGGCTTCGGACTGAATCCGCTGGACTCTGAGCAAAATAAACCCTCCCCCAACTGTGGATGGGTTTTAGGTTTTGTGTGTGTGCAGGGAGACAGTAATTAAGAGACTGGATGTGTCTGCATCAGGAGGTACCGTGCACTATTGGGGAACCAAGATCATGCCAGCGTCAGGAGATGGAGGAACAAGATTTACAAAGGAGAACTCCCCAAGTTGGCAGTCTTCTCTCCCTGAAGCTCATATCACCTCCCCTTTCTTACCCAGGACTTTGAGATCAAAAATTTTATTTACATGCTCACAGCTTTATAAAGAAAAAACAAAATGTAGTTGTGCATTGATGCTCTTTCTCCCAGGTAACGCAACTAGTAGAATGTCCGGGGACACTGTTTACCGCTTCAATCTGACCAAGGATGGGCGCAGACATGGAAATCTTTGGTTTTGCAGCTAGTTTTGGTCACAGTATGGATGGCCCATGAAGTGACATGAAAAGGGGAAATATGAAATCTTTCTGTTTTGCTGAGAGTTTGGAAAAGATTCCTATTTCACTCCATAGAAGATGAGGTTAGCGCTCCTCTGGGGGGAAAAAAAATCAGGTTCTTTCTCTACTGCACATGCTCGGAGGGTGTGGCAAAGGTTCACTTCCAGTGCTGACCATCACATGGTGCTGACCTTCACACTTATGGCCTCTGCTGCCTATTAATGAAAAGAGCGTAACGCAGCCTCCTCCCAGCATCGTACCAACAATGTGAGATTAGTAGGTTTCCAGACCATGGCAAGTGCCCCCTCATGTCAAGTAACACTCATTGGTTTAAATAAATGTCATTCTTGCTTTTTACCATAAAACTACCTGTTCCAATGTACCAGTGTCAATAGCACTCAATAAAATAGAGGACTTTAGGTTGCTATTATAGTCAGAGTTTTGATAAGGAAAAACACTTCATAAAGAACCCATAATTGACAGAATTATTTTATGTTAATCACCCACCAAGTCAAATGCAAAGGAGTTCAAGAGATTAACCTCATGCTAGAGACCCAAAGAATCCAGCCGAGGGCCTGGGTCCCATGCAGTGTACAGCACAGTTCCAGCTGAAGACCTAGAGCCACAGCAATGTCTCTCTCACACTGGTCCATGTAGAGCATCTGCACCTCGAAGGCCCAAAGGCCAGCGGTGAAGCCAGGAGACCTGCACCAGTGGGTGAAGGATCTGTGCCACCAGGCTGAGGGTCCGCACTGGGGCCAGGGAGCAATCTCGGGGTGAAGGCCAGAGCTTCCCTGACAACAGCGGCGTTCCCAGGGACAGTGAGATCCGAGCTCCTCCAAGGAGATCAGCCAGGTTCATGTCAGGAAAACCAGCCACAGTGAGCTTCTCCAGAAAATCAGCAGCCCCATCTCCCACTCCAGTTCCCTTTTCATGCTGTGGGCAGCAATCCTCAGGTGGGTCTTCCGTGCCCAGGCCGTGCTGACTCAGCTCACCTGGGCGTTCCGAGTTGCCCACACCAGCCTTCCCTGTTCTCCTCTGGTCTTTTGCTCTTTTATCTACTACTTTTACTCTACCTCACTTTTGCCATCCTGACATATGCGCTCATTTGAGTCTCCAAAGATACACTCCCTGTTTTACTTTCTCACCAGCACCTCACATTATTTCACCCCTTTCTTGTGTTTATTACCACTCTTAGTTTAACACACATTTTTCTAACCTTTTGTTTTGAAATATTGCAAGAAGAAAGTTGCAAAGAAATATGCAGGCAGGTCCCCTACCCCCTTCCTCCATTTTCCCCCGATTGCATAACTCTATGATAATAGTAAAACCAGGTATCAGAAAGGGTTTATACATGTACTATACAATTTTATCACATGTGTAACTGTGTGTTACTGCTTAATGACATAGCAGTCTTAATACACTTAATGTACCACCACAAGGACATCCTGTTTTGCCACCCTTTTAAATTCATACTCTCTTCCCCAAATCCCTAACCTGTGACTACCACTGATCTCTTCTGTTTTTTCTTCAAAGTATAAATATTCTGGACACAATGGAAACTTTATGAATGACTCCAGTTCTTTCCCTCTCAAAAGGCTAACTGCAAGCAAATGGAATGACTATAACATCAAGCTGCTACTGTCTGCAAAATAGAAGAAAGGAGTTTTCTACTAGATCATTTGGTATTTAAAAAAATTTTTTTAAATTTCTAATTTTACTAGTACATGTTTGCAATATATAATGATTATGTTTTCTACCAGGACTTGAGATATGTAACACATCATAATTCTTAATCCCTTTCCACTCCTCTCCCTCTTCCTTCCCTCTCTCTCAGTCCTCTTCCCTTTTGCAAAAGATCTACCTCCCCATTTCTTATCCATCTTGTATTGGTTCTTTATTTATAGTTTGTGTTTCTCATATAAGAGAAGCTAGGCAATATTTTCATATGTGTGTCTGATTTATTTCACTTAACATTATGGTTTCAAGGTGGATCCTGTTACCACAAATAACTCAAATTGATCCTCCTTTTACTTCTCCGCATTCAAAATGCTGCCTCCATCAACAGGCAGTGTTTTCTTAGATCTGGAGCCGGACTCAACACCCTCAGCCTCCACACAATCTCCTTAGGAGTTTTGGCCTTTTTTTCCAGAAAATCAGCTTAGTCTGCCCATCACAGTTGCTTTCCTTCTTGCCCTAATGCCACTTTCCTTAGGAAACAGAGAATACCTGCTCTCCTTGTACTGTGTCATTTTGTGAGATTCCCTATTTCTTACAGCAAGTCTGGTGGGTTTTAGGACTGTGTGCGGGACTGCCAACGTGATGTGGGAAGACACGGCTATCGCTGCAATTTTTTTTTTTTTTTTTTTTGAGACAGGGTCTCGCTTTGTAGTTCAGGCTGGCTCTGAGCTCACTATGTAGCCCAGGCAAGCCTGGAACTCAGCAATCCTCCTGTCTCTGCCTCCTGAGTGCTGGGTTTACAGGAGTGAGCCACCACGCCCGGCTATCGCTGCAATTTTGTTTCAAGGCATTATATACATGTGGGGCGGCCCTTTGGGGTGGACTTTACTTTCCGAAGCATAGCCTCTTCAAGGTATCTCCAACTTGGGCAGGTCAACTTCTGGTCATGCTGTGGGACAGCATTTTGTGTGAGCATTCACCTGCTCAAGGCACTTGGCAATTTCTATTTCCTGGTGGCTACACACAAAGCTGCTCTCAACAGATACATACCAGATTCTCTCATACCGAAGCTCTCATTTTTCTGAGACAAATGTGAAAGCACGCAATCGCTGGGTCACACAGAAAGTGCATTTTTTAGCTTTAAAGGACATGATGAAACTGTTTTCCAGACCGGCTGTGTCACTCTACACTCTCATCAGCAATGGGTGAGTGGTCCAGATTTTCTGAATCCTCAGCAGTGTTTGCTATTATCATTATTTTTTATTTAACTACTCTATAGTGATAGCTCATTACAATTCTAATTTGCATTTCTCTGAAGGCTAACGATATTGGGCATCTTTTCATTATTTGCCATCTGTACAACCTCTTTAGTGAAATGTCTCTTTTTGTATTTTGTCCAATTTATAATTGTTCTTTTTACCTTTTGTGTGTGTGAGTGTGTATGTGTGTGTTACTGTGGGTTGAACTTGGTTGGGTCCTTGTGCTTTTAAATAGGCATGGTACCACTTGAGCTAAATCCCTGGCCCTAATTGTTCTTTTTTATTATTGAGTTTTAAGAGTTCTTTATATATTCTAGATACTGATCCTTTGTCATAGACGTGATACACAAATATTATCTCTTATTCTGTAGCTTAACTTTTCATCCTTTCAATGAGAGTTTTTAAAAGTGAGATTAAATCTGTTTTCTTTTTGTTTGTTTGGTGCTCTAGATCATGCGTTTGGGATCACATGCAAAAACAATTTACAAAGCTCTAGTGAATCGGTCAGCTTTCCATTATGGTAATAACAAAGCTTTGGAGATAATCACCTTCTAAAGCGAAAGTTTGATTTTGGGCTCACAGTTTTGGAGATTTCTGTCTCTGGCTAACTGAACCACCTTTTGGGTCTGTGTGGACAGTTTAGCATAGGGGAGCTTGTATAGGAGGAAGCCCTATGTCATGGCAGAAGAAAATACAGAGGGGTGCGGGAGGGCCCCCAGGGTCCCACAGTCCTTTGTGAGGCCACACCCTCTGTAATCTAAGGCCTCCTACAAGCCCGTTAGTTTCCACCAGATCCCACCACAACATGGACCTTGGACCAAGACTCAACATACGGGCCTTCGGGGAACCCCAGACCCACACTGTAGCATGAAATGTCCTGAGGCTTCTATTTTTTATTTAAAGCTTTATAATTTTACCTTTCACATCTAAGTCCACAATCGCTCTGAGTTAATTTTTGTGGAAGACATGAATCGGGTTAAAGCCCCCTCCCTTATTTTTGAGACAGGCTCTCTCTTTGTAGTTCAGGCTGGCCCTGAGCTCACTATGTAGCCCAGGCAAGCCTTGAACTCAGAAATCCTCCTGCCTCTGCCTCCCGAGTGCTGGGATGACAGGTGTGAGCCACCATGCTCAGCTAAAACCCTTTTTTTGCTGTGCCTGTGGCTAGCCCATTGCTTCAGCACCATTAGTTGAAAAGCTATTATCCTCCATTACATTGCTTCTTCACCTAGGTAAAAAACTGATGGGCCCATTTGTGTGAGTATACTTCTGGGTTCTCTCTCTTGTTTCCTCTCAATTCCTTGTGTCAGCTCTTCCACCAACACTGCATGGTCGTAGTGACCATAGCTGTGTGGTCAGTTTGGAAACAGGCAGTTTGGGAACCCATAAAGACTTGCTCTCCTGGAAACTGTCAAGTGCTGCAGTCATATGAAAAGGTCAGTTGCCCAAAACTCAAGAACAAGGTCATGGTAAGATGCTGGGTCTCTGCCTATTTCTTTATTACTTTTTGTCAAAATAGTTTCTATTTTCCTAATTCCTTTGCTTTCTGATACAATAATACAATAATTGTGTACAATGATATTTTAGAGTAAGCTTTTTTATGCTTACAAAGCAAACCTTGCCATGGTTTTCACAGGAATGGCTTAAAGCCATGAACCTTTTTGGGGAGAACTAACAGCTTTGCTTTGCTGAGTCTTCCAGTTTCTGAGTAAAATGTTCTTTAGCACCAGGGCTTTGATGTCCTTCCTCAGCATGCTGTCATTTCCAGCCTATACATCTTATACACGTTTGGTTATATTTACACGTACCCACTTAATTTTCTTTGGAGTGACTATAAATGGTACTGTCCTTCCATCTGTCTGTTGTTGGTAGACAGAAATACAACTGACTCTGAGAACTGATCTTATGCCCTGTGACCTTGGTGAACCTACTTATTACTTAAAAGGGTTTTGTTTTGATTTGAACTTTTTGGTATCTTACTCCCAAGTAGGCACTTTTATGTAGATAACATCATCTGAAAACAGAGCCAGTTTTAGTCCTTCCTTTGCCTGCCCACTCCCTAGGCTCCACATCTAGAATCACCTCGAGTAACATGTGGAAAGGGGGCACCACAGCTCTTACTCGCCGTGTTCAGCCCCCCATCATTCAATCTGCTCGTTGTTACACATTTTTTACAGATGCCTCTTTTGCTAAAGTTCCCTTCTATTTCTACTGCAGTAAAGTTTTGCTTTTTTATTTTTTGTAGCACTGGGGACAAAATCCAGGAGATTGAGCTCAGGGCCTCGCACATGCTGGTTAAGTTATTATTATTTTTTAAATCATGAATTGATACTCTACTTGATCAACCATTTTTATGGAGAGCTTTCTTCCCAGGAAGTCCTCACATGCACTAGTCTGTCTATTTTATCTGCTGCCTGGCACACAGCATGGACACAATCAGTGTCTGGGTGCAAAGGGACCAAGGTGTGGGCCTGGGATTCCCCTGGGCTGGGCAACGGCAGGACACTGTCTGGGAAACCCCTTACTTAGGCACACTGCAATGTGTGCAGTGCGGCATGAAGACTGGCTCCACTGAGAACTGTAAGTGGTGCAGAATCATATGAAAAAGTCAGTTCCCCAAAACCCAAGAATAAGGACATGGTAAGATGCTGGGTCCCTGCCCATTTCCAACATAAAGGTGGTTCAGAGAGCAAGTAGGAATCAAAACTGTGGCAAAGGGCAGGGGTAATAGACACAGGTGTCAGTAGGGCATCGCACGGCTCCCTGTGGGGACAACTGGGTCCTGCTGCCCCGGAAGAGCCTGGCTAGGGGGCCAGGTCCGTTTGCTCTGTATTTGGTTGTGCTAACAATGGAGGCCAGAGCCTCACGTACACCCTACAAGTGCTCCCCCACTGATCACACCCCAGCCTTGTACATTGCCATGTAAGTCAAACTCAAAGCCAGACTTAACCTATTTCCTCCCTGCAAAGGGCTCTGTGCTCCCGCAGAGTATGACAACTTCTCACCCTTCACTGGGGACCAATCGAAACGCCCTCCTGTGGTGCTACACTGTAACAACACACAAATTCTGCCAGGCCACACTAGTGAGGGAGTGCTGGGTTGCCCTGCACGCAGCCTGTCTCAGGGACTCCGACAGACACAAGTTCTCAGATTCTACCCAAATGGACTGAAGCACAAGCTCAGGAGGCAGGGCCAGAAATCAGCCCTCTGATGAAGTTTGAGGACCAGTGTTTTAATAAGTGTTGGGGGAGGGTAACAGTTGGATGAGTTGCTGGTCACAGGTTATTTTACTCAATGGAGACTCTCTGCTGAGTAGAGGTCTGAAAGCACTGGAGAGGGGTCTGTGTAGATAGGGGATCAGAGGGTCGGGCGCGCACCCAGGCAGGAGTGCAGCCAGGAGGGAGACGCTGAGGGTGGAATGTTACAGCGGCCCATGCGGTGGGTGTAATCCGAGCTTCGTCTGTGAAGTCTTTGATTTATATATATTTTAAATTGGTCCTTCCATGTGTCTTTAGTTATACTAAAAATTCCTTAAAGACAAGAACCAGATTTCATATACTTTTAAATAACTCACCATGGCACCTTTAGCAATGCCAGAATCCAAGTATTTGGATTTATTCTTAATAAATATGTGAACTGGAAAAAAATCGAGGGTGGACAAAAACTTGGGGTGGAGGAAGGATTTATTTTTATCGCTGCTGTATATTACTAGGAGAAATTTAGCTAGAGATATCTTAAAGCCAATTAACACCTTAGGAAAGTCTGAAATGCAAACTTGCTGGGAATATCATTTTAATGACATTACCGAACTTTCAAGAACTCAAGCTCAGCACAGCGAAAACAGAAGCTCTTCTTGATGAGACGCAGTTGAATCGGTCAGATGCCAAATGACATTTGTTCATTCAATTTGAGGATGGGGCTTACAGTTGCCAAAAAGGAAAGTAGGAGTGGAAGATTTCAAAATTTCCCCTCGTTATGCTGAGAAACAGAATTGATGCTCTATTATTAGGGTAGAGAGGCTGGAATAAAACCAAATGGAAAACCTGACAAACATAATTTTAATGCCTTGAAGACAGACATGTGTTTGTGAAAACGTCGCAAGTGTTTAAGAAGCAAAGCAAGGAAAGGACAGTCAGACTGGCCAGCATCTGTGTTCCTCCCTCCCTCCCAGGGAGGTACTGGGATGTGAACCTAGGACCCCTGCGCTGAATTACATCCTCAGCCCTTTATAAACTTTTTTTTTTTTAAACTTTGAGATAGGATCTCACTAAATTGCCAGGTTGCTCAGACTGGGCTAAAAATTACGGTTCTTCTGCCTCAGCCTCCCAGGGTGGTACAATCACAGGCCTGTGCCTCCAGGCCCAGTTTGAGCGCCTCAGTGCTGTGCTCAGGCTCCTGTAACAAAGTTCTACAAGCAGACATGTGTGTCTTTACAATTCATGATCCAGCAGGCACTGGCAGGCTCAATTTCTTTTAAGGCTTCTCTCCTTGGCTTTTAGATCCCTGTCTCTCTGCTGTGTGTTCACATTCTTCACTCTGTAGATGTCTGTACCCTAATTTGCTTTTGCACTGGTTATACTGGACTAGGGTCCACACTCATGATCTCATTTTAACTTTAGCATCTCATTAAAGGTCTTATCATTAGGTAAGTCATATCTTAAGTACTGGTGGTTAAGATTTTGATACAGGGGCTTTAGGGGACCCCATTCAATATGTAAGAGATCAGCTCAGACACAAACTCTCAAGATGCCCCACCCACTGAAGAGTTTAAAAGCAGCTACCTGTGATGGAAGGCAAACCAGCCCCCAACATCCCAGAAAGGACCTCGCTCCGGCCTGGGCTCTGCCAGCCTTGATCCCTCTTCACGGAGCTATCCTGAGGGATCCAAATGGGGAGAGAACGGCAGCTGTCACCAACACTTTTGCCCAAGAAGACGGTTTCATGCTCTGGACATGCAGATGGCGCAACTTTCAGAGTTCTAATACTCCTCCTGAAATATGAGAAATGGCTGACATCTGTCTCCAGATGTTGTCAGCCGGCCTCCTGCAGGCAGGAGAACACGCAAAGAAAGTTCTACGTGAGTGGAGGACACAAAAGAGGGTCAGGTCTTAATTTCACTGCTAGCATTTCACAGACTATTCTTTAAAAGCTGGTACCAAAAAAATGAACGTTTTTATTTAGTTAGATGGATATACAGGATCCCATGTGAGAGCTTTCAGGAAACAAATTAACTTGACAAGAAACTTTTAATTAAAACGTCATGTGTGCAATTAATCTTGCATTTACCAAAATAACACGTCACGGTGGAGAGATTTTTGATAGACTCATCAAGGCAAAGGAAAGTGAAAGAGACTGATACACCAAGGCTTTTCCCCGTGAGGAGTTCAGGTAACATTCTTGTCTCATTCGTTGCTCTAGTGAAATTATCTCAGAGCACCTGAAGAGTACAACACTGAAGCCAGATACTTCCACTCTCATCTTGGAGAGATTGTAGAGTGGCAGCCAGTATTATTAGAATATATTCAAATCCGGGGATTTTGTCATCATGAGATTCCTCTTCAATTCTTTGGGTATCCAAGCCTTCAGCAATGAACCACTCTTCAAATACTCCTCCCAGCTGAAAATTTCTACCCTGATAGAACAATTAACTCAGTACATTAGGGGTCTCTTTATTTATCAATATTAGTGAACTCTATGGGCCAAATACGACCCACAGAAATCTCAAATCTCAAGACAGACTCTTATGACATGATTTAATACTATGTTACAGTATTGGGCTTTGAATTTTATGCAAAGATATGCTATATGAAAAAGCTTCTCAAAACTGCCAGTAGTATAATATGATATTAAGAGTATTAACACATAAAATTCCTGGATTATAATCCTCTCAAGCTTTTTTTTTCCTAATGAGCTGGTATAAACCTTTTCTAAAATAATGAAATTGGTTTAACTCCCTACATTTCTCCCTTTGTCTTCTTTTTCAGTCTTACTTAAAATTACAGCAATTATTTTTATCTTATTTTTTTTGGCACATATACTATACTGTGCTCAACTGCTGCTTGTTATAATTCTCATTTTAATGGTTCTTATATTTTTTATTGGTTCTGAATAAGCCAAGTCAAATCAATTTTGGGTGTAAGGTCGAGATAACAGATAAATACTATCCTACTGTTGTCTTCCATGTGGTCTTTGAAACCTTATGATTTTCTTTTTGAATAGAATATTCTTCACATCGGAAGGAGAAATTAACTAGGTTTCTGGGTTAAAAGGCAGGCACCGGTGGCCCTGACAGACAGAAGAAAATACTTCACATGGCTTCCTGGAAGATGGATTTTACGTCCATAGTTCTGGGCAGGTGTTCTCTTTCCAGTTAGTTGAGTCCTTCATCTTTAGTATTAGTAAGCTTTACATCAACTTTATAAAAATGAAGGCAAGTTTAGTAAGACCCTGGCTGCCAAGAAAGAAACACAAACAGGAAACCTCAAGTCATCCCCAAGATCCCTCCCCACAGCCAGAGGCTTCCACATCTGTGACTTACCTGGCTGCTGAAGACCCTGTAAAGGAACTGCAGCCCAGGACGGGCCAGACCTCATCCTGTTTGCAAAGCAATCCTAGACGATATTGGGAAAGGGCTCAGAATCTCTCAGGTTTGTGTTAACTAAACAGCTTCTGCCAAATTTGGAAAATCTAGTTTCAACCTAGGAATTTTAATAGCAAGAGGTTTCTAAAGATACCCAACTTTAAAAAGTAAAAACAAGAGCATTATGGGTCCTCACTGTGGTTTATAAGAGCAGTCCTTTCTACAGGTGATTTGAGTGCTAGGTGGGTAGGATAACTAACTCTTCCTTTTTCTCAGTAAGTCTCATGTATGAAGATCCTTGCTTGCAAAAGACAAATAAGAGGTGAACTTCCTCTATCACAAAGGTATGTTTCCTGTAGGAAAAGATTTCTACAAATATTCCTGCCAATTGTTCATTTCCAGCCCCAAACCCATGGTTTACTTAAAAATTGTCTCAGTTTGTAAAAACTATCTCTCAGCATGTCCACTACAAGTGCAAGAAAATAAGAGGCAGTATTTTCAAAATGCTAAACTGCCAAATAAAAGGACTTAAGGACTCTTGAACAAAGGAAATTTCTTTTATGACTCCCTGGATCTTTCCTTGTTCCCCTTGCCTAAAGATGTTACATCTATATCCATGCTCAGTTTAATATGGGTTAGTATGTATGTTGATATTTATATTTTACTGTAGGAGTACATGATTGTTCAGATGACACCTTAACTGAAACTGCAATTCTGAGAGCACAGAAAACTCATCGGAATTCTTGAGTATTTTCTGTAAGTGTGAAATAACATTCCAGTTTACTGCCCCGTCTCTGACATCATCAATTACATCTGCCAGTACTGGTCACATTTCCTAAAGCAAAATCCAGGCAATCCCACACCAGCGGCTAATGCAGAAGGGGACAGTTACAGAGAACCAAACTGGAGACGGCTAAAGAAAGCGGACCAGACTTACTCCACAGCTGAATCCTCACTGAGGGCCACCACAGGACCTGATGACAGAGCAAACGCTGCCTCCCCGGGCTGGGTGCCCAGAGCCTTGCTGCCGGGGCAGGAAGCTGCGTGATGAAAACCTGAAAGCCCCCCAGGGCCTTGCTCCCCACCACCTGAACTGGGCACATGTACTGCTCTGGAACCTGCCCGCTGCCAGCCTGGCAAGCAGAGGAAGAGGTAGAGGCAAAGCTGGCACTCCCACCTTAGGTGCCCAGCTGTCCCGCTCAGGGTACTGTTTACACTGGACGTGTCAATGCTAAGACCTAAGAAGGACTCAGATAGGCCCAACCCTTCTGACCTGCTATGAAACTCTTTGGCCAATTTGCTTTTCTCACATTACATTTCAATCAATATCAGTGCTTAGGAAAACAAGCGTCATACATGTTTCACTTACTCAACAACATAATGCCTTTTCATTTATTTAAAAGTAATTTAACTTTCTTGATCCTCAAGGCATGACTCATGCTGGGTCTAACACTGGTCTATAGCCCGTCGGTGCCTTTGCTGGAGTCTTTGGTCCTAACTCCAGCGCCTCTCTCCAGGTCACAGGGATGGCAGCTTGTGCGGCCAGGAGCTCCTCCCCACAGGAGCGAGAACCACGGACCGTACCTCCCGGAGCAAAACGGCAGCGCATTCTCCGCAATTCACCTCTGGTTGGGGGTGTTGTCTGCCCCATCTAGTCTAAAATCCTCCTCTGTTATTTTCAATCATTCTTCCAAAAAGAAAAAGAGACAAGATGAAAGTAGAAAGGAGAGACGAGGGTGGGACAAAGAGGGCTCAGAAGACCACAGTGTGTTACGTACACACATGGAAATTCCACACGCAACCCGCTTCTCCACATGGGAATGTGCACTCATTCCAGATAAAAATAAAATAAAACCGTCTTCCTCTGTCGGCATTCTGGGACAGAAGTGGCCGTACTTCTGGGCTGGTAAGGGAGGACTGTTCTCAAAAGCTGTCCATCTGGAACAGGGTCCATAAAGGAATCCAGCTGTGTCCAGAGGGAAGTTGCTGCCGCTGATCCTGTTCTTGGGAGCTTTATTTCTAAATTCCTGAGGGCACTCGGAGGGGTGGGAACATCTTGCGGCTACCCTTTCCCTGAAGGCCATCTGCAGAGCAGCCAGAGACCAGCCGCTGCTTTCGCTGGGCCGTGTTCCAGAGAGGCATTTGTGGGACCAGCGCCGCGATCAGAAGGCTGCTACTCCGTCATTAAGACTGCAGACCTAACATCAGCGGGGTGATTTTTCATGGAAATTATTTCTAAGCCAAACTCTACTAGAAAGTGGTTTCCTCTTTATAGCTGAGGCTGCCCTTCTCCTTGCACTCTATTTTCACTGAAAAGTGGAGGAAGGGAAGAAGGCATAAATTCCACTGAGAAGAATTTCGGCTGGGCTTTGGTGGGTGGAGAGAGGCAGGCAACCCACCACGCTGGAGAAGTGGAGACTCAGAGACAGGTTCTGTGATAAACCAGAGCTACCAAGCAAACCAGTTTGCTGCTGCATTTTAAATCTCCCAGAACGGCTGGCTGGCTCGGCAGAAAGTACTTCGCTTTGCTGTCATCTGGCTCGGCCTGAGACTTCGGCATGTCCCTCCAAAGGAGAGGCTCATGTCATGTACTGGGCGCAGTCGTCCCCCAGGATCTGGTTAGAGGATCCTCACACACCCAACCCGCAGAGCTTCCAGTCCCAGCTGGAAAGTCCTGCAGTCTGTGCCTGAAACCTGGGCACAGACTCTTGTGTGTTTTAAACAACTTGTAGATGATCGTGATACTGAGTACCGTGTAAGTGCTATGTGAATGGCTGTGCTGTGCTATTCAGGGAATGCTGACAAGGAGAGGAAAGTGTACACGGTCCCTATAGACGCAATTCGTTTCCAGAGATTTCTGATTAGCAGTAGGATAAATCTGAGTATTGGTAGAGGGAACTAGTATTTATAGGTGACATGAACATAACATAGTATTTATAGGTGACATGACATACCATAATATGACATGAATATAATATACATAGGCAAAATATATAATATTCATCATATATATAAGCATAATATAAACCCTTTTTGTGGTGGTGTCAGGGATTGAACTCTGACCCTTGTGCTTTGCAAGGTAGGTATGGTACCACCAAACCCAGCCATAACCTTTGTAATATAGCCATCTACCAGCCTTTGTAAAATGTGCCATGCTTGGCCTCCCTGCAAACCTCCATTTCAGAAAAACACAGGTGCAACACAAACAAGGGATTACCCCAGGGGTGTGATTAAGGAGCAGACATGTTTATGTTCTGGCACAAGCAGCCCGCAGTGAGTGAAGGTTTCCTCTCCTCCACAGAGTGAGAGGGGCTTCAGCATGCGGCCCCATTACGCCCCACCATCCGCGTGAGGCCTCCCTGTCATGCAGGGAGGGACTTGGGTGACAGACTGCACTCTGCACAGTGCCAGTGGGAAGCAAGCCAGGCTCCCCAGTCAACTCACTCCAGGCTCGGAGACTGGAGGACACAGAGGTGGGCTCAGACACTGCCCAAGTGACAAGGAGAGGTAGTGCTCCCACTGCACAGTGTAAGTTCCTCCCCAAAACTCAGTAATGAAGTGATATTTTAATGCAAAATTTTTAAAACTCAACATTAACTCAAATTAATTCAATGAAACAAAACTGAACAGTCTTATCATAAGATCCTGCAATTGAGCTCCTTGGAATTTACTCAAAGAAGCAGAACACTTCTGTCCACAAGAAAACCTACCCACAGATGTTTTTATCTGGTTTATTCATAACAGCCAAAATCTGGAAGCAACCAAGATGTCTTTCTGTGGTGCATGGATAAACCGGGACACATCTAGATGATGGGACATTACCCAGTGCTTCAAAAAAAAAAAAAAGAGCTATTGAGCCACAAAAAGACATGAAAGAAACTGAAATGCATATAAGTAAGTGAAAGAAGTCAATCTGTAAAGCTTACATATGGTCAGATTTTAACTGTATGTCACTCTGGAAGAATCAAAACTTCAGAGAGGGTGAAAAGTTTGGATGCTGCGAGGGGCTGGGCAAGGAGGGATAAAATCAGGGCAGGACATTAGGGCAGTGAAAACTGCTTGATAGTGTAACGGTGAATATGCATCATAATTTGCCCAAATCTGTAGATGATACAATAACAAGAACGCATTCTAACGTCAAGGATGGACCTTGGGTGACAATGAGGTTGAGGTAGGACCCTCAGTTCTTACAGGTATACTTTGTGGAGTGCTTAGGGATGGACAGAGAACCTGCAGGTATGCTGAGACAGGACTCTATGCATCTATATGCCTTCCTCTCATTTGCTGTCCACCTAAGAGGGCCTGGAAAAATAGTCTCCTAAGGTGAACAAATCAAAATTTCCAATAAACAAAGATTGAAATGGCTTTAAAGGGGATCTTAAAGTTCTATGGGTTAAGATAAATGACAATACAAAGACACAAGGACCTTTCTGAACAGCCCAATATGGGGCTACGAGGGGTCATAGCTGTATGTGTCCTGTCTGCATCCTTAAAGTCCTATAAAGTCACAGCCAACCTTCTGGGTCACCAAAGTGCCAAGGACTTAGCTGCTAGTTGGCTAGCTTGGGGGAACCCAGCTCTCCCAAGGACCCCACACATCTCTGTGCTACATAAAGCCAGGTTTCTGGGGGTTTCCCCAAAGACAAGACTGAGCAAGGCCCCTAGAAGGGAGATTATGTTTCGACTCCTGATGACTCACATTTTCCCTTAACTTCACACAGCCACCGACAGGATGACACCCCCAGCCCAGGTGCCACAGGGAGGGCATTCCCCAGTGGGCCACAGAGGGTGGTCCTGGGCAGCTCCAGGCTCATGGGCATAGTCGCCTTCTGAGACCACAGCTTCCCTCACTTTGGCCACCTTTGCCTTTTGCTCCACTCCTTGTGTTTCTTTGTTCACACCCACAAACTGTGAAAATCACAAGCCGCAGAGCCCTCATGGCAATGGTGGAAGAAACCCCTGGATACACTTTTCCGGCTACTGTGACAGTATGTTTGCTGGCACTTGGCCTCACGATGCATGTGGAGTCAAACTGAGTGCTGAGGAGACAGCCGCTCTCAGCAGTCTCTGCCAAGGCTGCCACCAGCTCTTGCAGCTCCCGGCTGAGGTTTGGATCCTGAGCCCTGCAAGTCTTTGCCTGCATTGCGGCCTGCCTGGCTGCCAGGGAAATTCCTGCTTCACACAGAAGACTCACTGTCCAGCAGGCTCAGGGCCCCAGGTGCGGAGAAGGTGGAGGAAGATGAGTCCTTACAGCATTTTATTCTACAAAGCAGAAGCTACCTTTTAGAGACCCAACCTGTATGCATTTCTGGCAAGCCAGGAGCACAAAGTTCTCCCTAGCCTGGCTCTTGCCTCATGAGGAGCAGGGCTGAGATATAATAGGGTTCTTTGCTATAGGACGCAGGTGTAGCCCAGTGGCCATGCTGCCCCTGCCTGGGTATCTCTCTACCTCCCCTGAGTGTTCCTGTGCCTTCGTGTATAAGATGGGGCTAGTGGGAACTAGAGGCCTGGCCTTGCTGTTCCTGCAGTTTAATTAACTGTGCAATATCAAACACATGCCAAAAGCAGATGTCCTGTGGCCTTCCTCTCTCCTTTGTAAAATGAGGACTCTGGAGTATTAAGCTCAGGGCAAGTATGCAAGGTTCAATGCTAAAAATTAATATTGAGTACTTGCTTTGGCCACATACACTATAATTAGAATGAGACAGAGATCAGCCTGACCCTACACAAGGTAGCCAAGCAAATCTGCAGTCTTTCTGTATTTCCACCTACTCTATCACATTTATTTATGAATAACTGGAAGGGAGCAGAGCAAAAGCTCTAAACACAAAGCAGCAATGAGGAAATGGAAGCACTAGTTATGCTGATTTGACCAGTACATGTTGTATATGTGGAAGAAACATCACGCTGTACCTCATAAATCGGTGCAGTTATTATGTGTTAATCACAAATTTAAAATGTGTAGGACAGAAAAACAGTAACTGCCATGACTCAGTCGTCACACTGTCCACCATAAATTTGTACTGTTATCAATGAACACTGACCAGACAGAAGGGAAAAGTAGTAATACTGCAGATACAGATAAGATCCTTTCAGAAAGCAAGGACAATATCTGGACCCCAATCTGCTCTGGCTCTCCTCTGCAACGCAGAACACAAGATCAAGGCACCATCTCACACCTGCCTTTCCCTGTCTTCTTCCTCAGTGCACTTGCTAGGTTCTATGTGGCCTAATTCAGCTAGACTCTGCATCACCCCGACTCTGAGGATGTTTGCGTGACTCTCCTTCACCCTGACCCCATCCATCTGCAAACAGGAAGCTCTGAAAGTCAGGTGAAGTATATGAAATGCCAGAGAAACTGAAGAAGAGGGCTAAGCCCTATGACTTGTACATTTTAATAAATAAGTCCACAAAATCAAAGAAAAAAAACGAGCAAAGCAAGATAGAAAGTCAATTTCCAACACAAAAGAGCAAAGGGTACATGGCTCAAGGTGAAAGAGAAGAATCCTTTCTGCTTTTGGGAAAGCTGTTGAAAGCCCCTCCAGCCTGTCGTCCAGTGCTGGGGCCACTTTGTCCTCTGCCTGCAGCCCTTTGCATCCTCCTGCAGACTACCAGAGGAGGAAGGGCCCCGAAAACCCAGCTTTCAGAGCACTCACCACAACCACCATGGATGCCAAGACAAGATAGTATATTGGTGGGCAGGTGAAGCTTATGCTGGAGTCTGTGCTCTAGCATTTCCTACTCCAGGAACGCAGGAAAGGAGTACATCTTGCTCAAGCTGCTAATTCGAGCCAGTTCAGAATGTGTCCAGCCTCCAAGATAGCTTAGGTTTTACCTGATTCTCAGCAAATCCTCAAAGCATGGTAGTTGCTATGGTATGGATCTCAAATGTCCCCCAAAGCCCATATACTGAAAGGTTGGTCACCAGCCAGTGGCAGTTTGGGTGGTCCTAGAACCTTCAGGGTAGTGCCTTTATAGGGGACGTCAGGACTCTGGTTCCTTCCTCCATCTCTCTTGGCTTCTGGGTCACCAAGAAGTGAGTAGCTTTGCTATACTATATACCCCTATATGGTGCTCTGTCTCTCCACAGGCCCAAGATACTCTTGACTGAAAATAAAGCGTTCTTCCATTTAAGGTGTTATTTCAGGTCTTTTGTTACAGCAATGGAGTGCTGACTAATACAGTATCAAATCAGGATTGGTGTTTTTACACATGAAGATCAAATAAATATTGTAAAGCAGGAATCAGAAGTACAAACACACAGACACACTTGCAGCTGGCAGAGGCCTCAGAACCTGCCTCCTGCTGCTTACCCAAAGATCTCTCTTTCGTCTGGTTGGCCGACCTCACCACAGGAAGGCTTGCTCGAGTCCGGCTGCCTCTGGAGAAAGGACTCGGGACTTCACCCTCAGACATGGCTTCCAAAGAGTCCCCGGACGTCTCTGACAAATGCTCAGCCGGGTCTCCCAAATTAGGAGGTTGAGGGCTGTGAGACAGTTTGGGGCTTCTGGTCTGCAAAAGATATTTTAAAGAAAGTAGGAAAATAGAATTATTCCTTATGCTGAAAATATTTTCAATGTCATCTTGCCAATCTGAAAACAAAACAAAACAAAACAAAACAAAACAAAACACAACCAGGGGAAAAAAAATCCCATCAGAGGACTGAATAGGGAAAACCAAAGACCAGTGGGTAAGTATCAATTGTGAAAATTACTGGTTAATAACTGTCCCTAAGTATTCTGTCCAGATTTTTTTTTAACCACTGAATGTATTGATTACTTTCCTCTTGTAACACCCTAAGTTAGAAGGCAAAGGGCTTATCTGGTTTACAGTCTATAACCGGCTGGCTGGAAAGCAGGGTGGCACAGGGGCAACTGCTGATGGCAGCAAAGGCAGCAAAAGCAAGAGGGGCCTTCACAGGGCTCTCTGCCCCTTTTATCTTACTCAGGTGGGGCAACACTCACATTCGTAATCCCAGTGCCCTTGGGCCTTGCCCCAACATGAGTCAATCACTCTCTAGATTCAGCTACCTCTAGAAAAGCATGAGCTTTGGGGGGACATCTAAACACAAGCCACAACACTGAACATCTACTGTAGGCATGCCATTTCAAGCAGGGAGTAGAAGACTAGCACACATTATGGGAAAGAATGACGGCAAGTCAACTTCTTTTGCCAGACAAATTCTCACAGTTGTGATCACAACAGATGGGACTGCACATTTCTCCACACCCAACATGGACTGCGTACTCCCACCAGAGTAAACTGAATACAACCAGTCTTTCAGAGTCCCATATCAGCACGTTTCCAAAATCAGTAAACTAAGATATGGAAGGGAAATATTTATGTCACTGTTGAATATTTTTATTTTGAGACAGAAATCCTATAAATAAGATTGTATCTAGCTTTGGTTATTACCTTGCTAATCAACAGAAGCATCTATAATAACTTAACCCATTCATGCAACATCTAATTGAATTTTCCTCCTAGTTATCTCTGGTGCAGTAGTGGCAGTGTCTGAATGTATGAAATCTTTTTAATCTGTTAGTCAATAATACTGTTTGACACAAACTTCACATGGAGTGAATAATGAAGGAGATTTGGAGAGACAGACATGTTGGCCGATATCAAAGAGTTTCTACTGCCATTGAGAAAGTAGAATACATAAGGGCAAGGGAGGGTACCTCGAGGGTGTGTGGCCCACACCGGTGTTGAGGATGGGGTTGTACGTGGGTAGAGTCAGAAAAGGACATAAAAACTTTGATTTCTGCTGGGCGTGGTGGCTCACGCCTATAATCCCAGCACTCGGGAGGCAGAGACAGGAGGATTGCTGAGTTCGAGGCTAGCCTGGGCTACATAGTGAGCTCAGGGCCAGCCTGAACTACAAAGCAAGACCCTATCTCAAAAAAAAAAAACAAACTTTGATCTCCAGGCAGAGAGCAGTTGGGGGAAAGGTGCAATCCAGAGGGTAGGTATTGGGGAGGAGGGGAGGGGAGGGAGGAAGAGAAAGAGGGAGGGAGGGACGGAGGGAGGGAGGGAGGGAGAGAAAGGCCTTCCAGTTGTAGGAAGTCCCCAGGGCACAGACAAGTGGGAACACAGGAAGTTCTGATGGGGCAAAGGCCAGATCAACTACAGCCTTGGAAGTGTGGTGGACACTCTCAACTTAAGGCCAGGGCAACAGAAGAATTTAGCCAGGGAAAGGTGGGAGGGACAGGTAGGCTCTCGATTATTTTTTAGATGATCAATGGCTCTGGCTGCTGCGTGGAGATGATACATGCAGAAGGGCAGAGAAAGGACGCGGAAAAACTGGGGGTTATGTAGAATGAACACATCAGCCCAGCCTTCCCATTCCCCACAACCCATCCGTGAGTTGCGTTCCACCCTTCCAGGCACCTCCTGCAAGGCTAACTGTTCTGAAGGACACGGGCAGCTGAGTTTTCTCTTACTGGGAATCCAAAGTGCTAATGGGACGCATCAGTTCCCTGGCTGGATTTGTCTGTTGCCTGCATTCTTTGTGGCTTTAATCCTCCCTAAAGCTCCCAAAGCAGGTTGAAGTCAAGCACTAAGGCACTGACAGGCCACCTTCGGAGGACACAACCAGTGGTAAAGTCAGGGCTCTGCCCTCCACAGGGTCTGTGCTGGGTTTTAAGCTCTGCTAGGGTGGATTTGAAATTGTTAAGGATTTTTGAACAAGACACCCTGACAATTATATAGCAGCATATCCTGTCTCAAGACCCTGACTGCTGCCCTTCTGAAAAATACCTGATGCTCTGGGAGACCCCTTTGGGGAAGGGATGATCAGTTTCTTCACCTCCTTCTTGATAAAAGTGCAAAGAGACCCCTCTCTATATCACGCTGTTTCATTACTGGGATACCCACCTGCTGGAACACCTCTTAGGGCCTCATGGTGACGGGAAACCAGAGAAAGGTCAGTTCTTCCCTTTGAGTCCCTAGGGGCGGGGCTCTGAAGAGATGCCCGGATGTTCCTCAGAAAACAGCCAATTACAAGCCGATCGAATTATAAGCCAAAATTATAGCCAGAAAGGACACCTATTAATAGGCAAACTGTCTCTTTGGCTTAATGTTTCTGTGTACATTTCCAGCGTATTCCCACATCTGTCTGCTTCTATCATGGAGATCTGGCTTTGGCACTCTTCAATAACAACTATTATTTGACTAGGAAAATCATCCCTAAATCGCTGCTTAGCTCACCAAGATTTGGATAAATTCATGTGCTCTTCAATTAAGTAGCAGCTTCCTACTTACAATGCTCAGCAGAATCTCTAGAGAAGACGCTCGCACTCCTAACTGTAAAAACAGGAGCCATTCTTAGTTTAGAAGATGGTCAAGAAATAATATTCCTGTAAGCAGTGTGGTTCCATTTACTATGTCTGATGTCTGGTCATCTTTGAAGCCTACGGCGGACACATTACATTTGATGAGTTGTCATTTTCCACTGCAAAAGGCAATAATCCTTGAGGAAAATAAAAACTGAAGCTCTATTTCATGTTCAGACTCATCATGGTAGTAGGTAAGTATAAAAATAGAAATATAAAGGCTAATCTTGTTTTCCTGACTTTCTATACATAGCTATTCAGTTCCAAGTGTACACTCCTCTTGTTTTTAATGTCATTCACTTTCTCACTGAAAGCTATCACTGCACATTAGCAATCTCCTCACACACAGTGACTCCCTTGGAGGCTAGCTTGCTGCAGAGACATCATTTAGTTGAGAGAAAAGACAAAGGAAACAGCTGACACTAGTATCAGATGCCCTGTGATCTGACACTTCGAGAAAAAGGGCAAAAAGTATTTGGATGGGAATGCTGTATTCAGCACAGCACTGGCCTTAGGTGGGCACAAACAGCTACTAGGTGTGTTTCTTGAGCTCAAAAGAAATTTAAGGTGGATCTGGAGAAAAGGATAAGTGTTTGATCTGCAGTACAGCTAATGTTTACATGTCCTCTCACTCTTCCTTGGAAGACACTTGCCTACTGTTCATGACACTTTCTGAAGCAGCTTTGCAAGTCCTCTTTCATGAGCTTCTTTACTTGTGCTGTTGTTGTGACTGCTTCGGTCACTACAACTGTCTAAATTGATTCAAAATGTTGACCTTTCCTGGTCAGACAATGCCAGATCAGGTGAATCAGGTGGATGAGAATGCACTGGGATGTTTTCATTCGACAGAAGTTTCTGTAAGCATTTTGAATCAATTCAGGACACAGAGAGTCAAGAAAAGACATGCAAGAGGGCTTTCAGAGCTGCTTTGGAAAGAGGCAAGGATATTGGTTAACTGTCCAAAGCAAGCAGAAGTATTTTGAGAGGGACTCACATGACTGTCTTTTACCACAATAAATTATTTTTTGTTTTTTTGAGACAGGGTCTCATTTTATAGTTCAGGCTGGCCCTGAGCTCACTATGTAGCTCAGGCAAGCCTGGAACTCAGCAATCCTCCTGCCTCTGCCTCCTGAGTGCTAGGATTACAGGCATGAGCCACCACGCCTGGCACTGGGTATGTGGTTGGTTACTTGGGATTGAACCAGGGACCTTGCGCTTGCTAAGCAGGCACCGTGACCACTGAGCTAAATCTCTGGCCCAATAAATTGTTTTAAGAAGTTAAACATTCACCATAGCTTTTGCTCACACCACCTATGTGTTCAGTGTCAGATGTGTGGATGGACAGCATGTGGTACACACAGGCAGTATTACTGTCCATCCATAACAACTGGGCAAGAAGAGCTAAGAGGCATGTCATTGTGACTCAGAAGGATCTTGGAGGCTTAATAGCTGGCATGAACGTAACCACTATGTACTGTAAATATGTATTAATAAAAGCAGAAAGTTTTAAAAAGTTGGAGGACAGAGCAAACAGAACTCAGGCAAGGGAGCTGCGATTGGCTGCTGGGACTTGAACACTAAGGTCTGTGGTTTCCGCTGACTGGACCAAGCAGTTGCCCCTTCATCTTTGCTGTACCAATCAAATTCTTTCTTCTGGAAACACTGAACTGGACAGAGTACTGAAGTGTGAGGTCACCTCAACCTGGTCTAAAGTGATCGAGCGAAGTGGAGCACAGTCTAGAAAGAACAGATAAAGCAGATCTGCTGGATATGGAGATGAGAGATGCTCCAACTTTAATGAGAGAGCCCTGGGACGAGGGGAGCGGCTTTCCGGGCTGGCCACTTTGTGTTTCCACTGCAAATTCTGACCAGCTAATTCCTCTGATCACTTCCACCTTTGTCCCTACTTTCATCTGAGAGGACTCCGTGCCTTACGAACTGTCCCTTCTCTCCATGCTGCTGTGGTGCTCATAATGTAATAACCATGGAGAAAGCTTAACTCTCCAGGCAGTAATTCCCATTATTTCCTATTTCAAGGATTAACGTTTTGCATATACATAATATGTACATGGTTACAAGACAGGAATGTTTTTACTTTGCAAAGTTAGAGGCACTGAAAAAACAGCTGGGGTGTAGCTCAGTGGTGCTGAGGGGGAAAGAAGAAACAAACAGATCGTGCTTATTTTCATTTAACTCTCCTGGTAACTTCATAAAACTGAGATTTCTGACTAAGCACCTCCCCTGTGGCACTTGGTCTGTAAAACTGTGTAGCCAGGCAGTGCTGAGATCTACTTTTCTGCACGGTGTTAACTTGTGAAAGATTGCCACGCTTGCATTCCATCACAACGAACAAATATTCACTGCAACGTTCACTATATGCATTATGCTTAACTAGTGGATCTGATTTATTCTTTTTTTTTTTTTTTTTGCGACACTATGGATTTAAAAGACTACAGCTAACAAGGAAAGAGAATTAGAGCTGGAGTCACTGACGGTATTTTTTTGTTCTAGTTTTCAGACCCTTTAAAGTCTAAGTTGAAATGCTGAGGCCTAGGAAATGAACCTGACATGTAGCTTTACATAATATGTTAATTGTCAGGCACAGCGGGTGCCTGGTCAGCCAAGACATTCACTTTACTTCAGATTACAGTCTATCTTGAAAAGAAAAATCAACATTGCCTTAATGATGAAGTTTTCCTTCATCCTAATTAGTGCCCAATTTGCCACAGAGAATTCAGAAATATAATGAAGTTTCCCACATGCAAATATATTCGGAATGACTCATTCCTAGTGCTCATTAATTGACACGGTTAATTTGATCAAGACACTCAGACACTTGGGAACCTCATTTTTTGTACTCATGAAACCTGCAACTCAACTTAATCGGAATTCTGACTTCAGTTGAAGAGAACTTTCTAGTTGCTAGGAGCAAAACATTAGGTTCATAAACAATGGGTCCCACATGGACTCCTCAGGGAGAATTAGCACATTATTACCGAGGAAGTTCCAAGGTTTTGAAGGAGCTTCCAGGGTCCTTTCTGTAGTCCACAGAACCTGCTGCCTAGTCGTTCAGTTTCTGAGTTTGGGACAGGAAGGAAAGGAAGATAAAGCTCTTTAAAGCACACCTGGCTTCCACCCAGACTCCTGTCTTTATATCCACCTGGGTGGCAGGATCCGCTGTTGTCCTCTCCCTCCAACCTGGGCACCTACCTCCCAGAGGGCCCTGGGCCCCCACAGCCAGGCGAGCGTGGCGTGTTTTCCACGTGGTTCCTTGCTACTTCTGCTAGGGCTGTTGCTTAGGGCAGAGACAGAGGCTGAGGCAAGCATCTTCCAGCACCATTCTCACAGTGATGGTCAATGGGGACCAGTCTGAGGACAGCCACAGTTGTGCACAGTGACAAGAGGAAGTGAGACTGCCGTACCCATGGGAGAAAGAGCTGCAGTCTTCCTACAACCTTGGCGCTTGCAGGTGGACCTGGCACTAAACACTCAGAGAAATGATGGCTGAGGTGAATCAGTCAGCTTTACTTTTCATTAGAAAACGTGGGAACAAGCACTAAAGGGTCCTGCTTTGAATCAAGAGCAAGAAATAAACTCATCCAATTGAGTGTTTAAGTGTATCTGTGGGTGCTTCGTATTGGCATCTATGAACATACGCCAGGTGTGCTAATAATGAGGAACCTGTGGGGCTCCTAATGAGGTGGGCACAGTTCAACCCGTATTTGAATGGCACCTTCCAGCTGTGCATACCTGAGATTCTGCTACCATAAACTCTGCAAAGAAGCATTTCCCTTCCCCAACTCTGAAAAAGAGGAAGCGATTCTCTTGGATTTATTTTGATGAATTACCCTTATTTCTATAAGACTAACATTCCAGTCTTACTCTCTCTCACCAAGGGTACCCAGACGTTATTCATGATTTTCACCTGTGAAAACAGAGTCATGTTTGGTCTGGGGAAAAGGCAGACGATTCAGCAGCTGAGCAAAGTACAACAGCGTTTTCTGTTTCCATGTTTACCTTTCCTGGGTGCATACCTCATTATCAACTCTGAAAGATGCAAAGGCCGGGATGCCCAGTGCTCAGTGCCAGCCACAGGAAGCTATGTGAGGAGAGACACAGACATGACACTTCCCAAAGGAGCCAGGGCCACCCTCTCCTACAGACAGCAGCTCTTACTCAGGAAAGACTGCTCCCTCATCTTTATGGGAACCCCACGCTGTGCTCACTCCCCATCTTTGCAGATGCTATTAATTTATCTTCACTCTTACGATTCACAAAAACAATCCAAAAATCAATGGAACTTCTTTTTTTTTTTTTTTTGAGACAGGGTCTCGCTTTGTAGTTCAGGCTGGCACTGAGCTCACTATGTAGCCCAGGCAAGCTTTGAACTCAGCAATCCTCCTGTGTCTGCCTCCTGAGTGCTGGGAGTACAGGCATGAGCCTCCATGCCCGGCACTGTGGTATGTGGTATTAATTGTTGGTGGGTGTGAGTCTCCATGCCCAGCATTGTTGTATGTGGTTACCGGGGATCAAACTCAGGACCTTGTGCTTGCGAGGCAGACGCAGGAATCACTGAGCTAACCCTCTGGCCCATCAATGGAACTTCTGCTCCTACCCCGGACTGTCTAGAAAGACTAAGCCTTTTCAATCAGCAGCTGGGGTGGGTGTGGGGTTATTAACATAGGCTTCTTGATATGGCAGGTACTGTGAAGACCCTCTCCCTAATTCAGATTTCAGAAATAAAGGCAGTTGGAAAGTGGAATCTGGTCACTCATCCAGCAGGATGGAGGGAGTGGATGATTTTTCCAGGACAAAGAAGAGGGTGGCAGGTCAATGGAGGGTGCTGCTACTTTCTTTCAATGGTGGTCTTTTTTTTTTTTTTTTTTGAGACAGGGTCTCATTTTGTAGTTCAGACTGGCCCTGAGCTCACTGTGTAGCCCAGGCAAGCCTCAAACTCAGCAATCCTCCTGCCTCTGCCTCCCGAGAGCTGGGATTACAGGCATGAGCCACCACGCCCTGCAATGTGGCATGTGGTATTGATTGTTTGTGGGTGTGAGTCACCACGCCCAGCATTGTATGTGGTTACCAGGTCAAACTCAGGACCTTATGCTTGCCAGGCAGGCACCAGAACCACTGAGCTAAATCTCCAGCCCCCTCGATGGTGGTCTTATGGGTAATATTATGAGTATTCTTCACACTGGGGAGACCCAGATGCCATCTGCAGAGGAGCCCACTTGAAGATGTGGATGCATGGCGTGCTTAGAGTTGCTGACACCAGGCCCAGTGCCAGGGCCGGGCAACCTGGCAGAGATGCCCAGGCACCTATATGCAAACAGACAGCAAGGGAACCTAGTCCCTCTGAGTCCCAGAGACCCAACCCTTAGCCAGTCTTACTGCCTAGGATGAGACTGGCTCCCTGGGATCTTTGCCACTTCAAGCGAGGGATTGTGTCTTCTCTGATTATGTTAAGAATGAATTTCTCAGTAATTGCCAAAGCCAAGCCATATTCATTTGATTTGGAAGAGTGAGTGGCAAGGAGCAGATCTATGCATACTACGGCTTTAATATAAGCCATATATATATACAAACAACTTGGGAAGTTAGTTAACAGTTACAATATGTGCACATTTCTGGGATACTAGGCAGTCATACTGATGGTGTTTTAAGGATTTTTTTTGCATAAGTTAGGATATGGAGGCAATACACCAAAATACTGACACTGGTTGTCTTTTGATGGTGGTTTTATGGATAAGAGTTTTCTTCATTTCTCCAAAGGGAGAATATGTTACATGTGTATATCAGGGAATGAATACTTACTTGTACTTAAAAAAAAAATTTAGAAAAATAAATAAAGAGAATGGCAGGCCGAAGGGTTAGCTCAGTGGTTCTGGCGCCTGCCTCTCAAGCATAAGGTCGTGAGTTCGATCCCTGGTAACCACATACAATGCTGGGTGTGGAGACTCACGCCCACCAACAATCAGTACCACATACCACAGTGCTGGGCGTGGTGGCTCATGCCTGTAATCCCAGCACTTGGGAGGCAGAGACAGGAGGATGGCTGAGTTCGAGGCTTGCCGGGGCTACATAGTGAGCTCAGGGCCAGCCTGAACTACAAAGCGAGACCCTGTCTCAAAAAAAAAAAAAAGAGAATGGCTCAGAGGAGGGAATGACTGTCATGCACATTTAGGATCCAGACATTTCCTGTATATGGGGACCTAAAGACACTCATGCCCATGTCTGCCTACAGGGTACAGGCACTGTGACTGGGCCAGGCTGAAGGGCCTGAGAGATGGTCTCGGAAATGAGGCCATCAATGCACAGGGAAAACACACCTGCCTAGGGAAATGTTCTCATTTTCATGACATGCAAAATGTGGCAAGAACCCGGAACTGCAAGGACTTCTAATTCTAAAGAGCTTCCATGGGGAAAGAGGCACCCGAGCCTTTTGGAGATGCAAATCATGCTTCATGTGTTAGAGACACATTTCCACATCCTGCAGTGCTAATGTCATTACAGTAACTTAATTTTAAGGCTCTTAAAATTTGACTCCAAGTAAATTTGGAATTTTAGCACATATCTAAAACTTCTGAAATATTTTCTGCTTTCTAGTCCTTTCACTGTGTAGGTGACATGACTTCTCAAAGGGTTTGCTTCTGCCTGAGTCAGTGTCTGTCCCTGTAGATGGGATGTGGCCTCTCGCCAACTCTGCAGGCTGGAGACTCCATCCAGCTTCCAGAATGGGATGTTCAGGTGAGCTGCCTGGTCACACTGGCAGCTCACCTGGGATACCATGTGGACACTGTTCTGAAATGATCTGAGATGGGCCGGTGCTTGACTCCTCCCCGAAGCCAGCCTTGGAGACAGGCTATTTTGGAGACACCCTCTCATCATTTCCATTTCACATCCTTCCGTCTAGTTCCAAAATTGTGTCACCAGCAAGTTCCACATCTGGATCTCACTAAGGTCCCCACCCTTTCAGACACTCATTCATGCGATTATTATTTAGCGCTGTGTTTTTCTCTTATGTTGCTGATACGAAAATAAAAAAGGACAGATGAAGAATACTGCTATTTGCTTGTGGACTCTGCCTCTGACTCAGACTGTGTCTGATTTATGAAGCCACAAGCAAGTGATGTTTCTCTAGCATGAAAAGAAGGAAAGTAACCTGGCCTCCTGAAGACTGATCATATAATGAAAAGTATGTAAAATGTGGCATATATCAGGAAGCTGGAAGCTAAATTTAATGTGGAAGCTAATCATTGCATGATTATTTGGAAATTTACTTTTCTTTTTATAAGGTTTTGCCTTTAGCGTATCTGCCTTACAGTAGGTGTTTCTTTATCGAATCAAGCAATCCATTAAATTCCGTTCTTTGTGAAACCAGCAAGGTGTACATTAGAAACAAGAAAATTGTTCAACAGGCTTTGACTCCCAGGTCTTCCCTAGTTTAGTCTCAGCAAAGTGATAGATGCCCTTGGAATTCAGAGCCAGGAATTCAATTTAAAGGGCTTCAGGATAAAAGGTGTCAGCATGAGGATTGCTGTTATTACAGTGATGAAAGGAAAGGGACCTGCTTGCAGCCTTTGAAATTTCCAGTGAAATACAGCCCACAGGACATGGAGCGTCAGTACACACCTCAGCAGGCCTCCTAACGAAGGCTATTATCAAACCTGTCCCCACAGCTTCTGCTTCAGTGCCTTGGAGGGACGTGGGCCCCAGGCCCAGGGCCAGTACCTGGAAGCCTGGTGCATTTCTGTGAACAGGGAGGCCTGCCCCACAGCAAAGGCCCTAGCCCAGCAAGGGCACAGCAGTGACTTGGGAGCTCTCACGTGTCCTCACTGAGCAGAGAGGGGAGAGCCAAAGGGAGAGGCCGGAGGCACTGCTGTTGGTCATCCAAAGCCACCAGGGCTTCTACACTTTGTGCCCGCACCCTCCCCACACAACCAGGGTACAGTGTCCACTGCGGTTTTTGAATTCACACTGTCAGTGCACAAATGTACAAGCCCACTGCACCAGCACCAGCAGGCCAACTTCATAGCAGTCATTTTCAAATGCAAAAAATACTTTATAAAACTTCTGACTAGTTTTCTTGATCAAAAATCCCCTACTTCTTCTTCTAATCCTGCTGTTAAAGAATATCAGGAACTAGAGAAATGGAGTGCAGACAAGATTAAGAACGAGAGGGGGTGCTGTTTGTACCATGTTATTTATGGAACAAGGATTCGAATAATGGCTCGCACTGGTGGTGCTGGAACCTTCCTGAGCCTCAATTTTCACTGTAATTAAACAATCAGAGGGGAGTAGAGGAATAGAGGGGAGTAGTTCAGGAGTAGAGCACTTGCCTAACATGTGTAAGGCCTTGGGGTCCACTACTAAAACTGCCCCCAAAATGTGTCTGTCAATAATTAAAATAAAATAATATCTGCTAGATATAGTTGTAAGGAGAACTGAATAAAAAATACCTAAGAACAATCTGCCCTGTGAATGATGCAAAGCATTCAGCCAACCCTACACAGGGCCCCCCTCCAGGGTAGTTTTAGAGGACTTAGCTCCTGCGGGATTAGGGGTCTGGCAACTGACAGACCGGACCTGACCTGGAAGAGACAGGAAGGGTGGACCAAGGCGTGGTGTCCCTGGTGCTGGAGATGGTTAAGGATGACTTCCAACTTCAAAACAGAGTACGTGACATCCACAGTGATTGTGGAGTCTCTCCGTTACTCCAGGAGAGAGAAATCCTTTCAATTTCCAACTTAACCCACCCTGCCGCTCCTCTCCGAAATCACCCCTGCAGTGGTAACTTGTCTAGAAATGCAAACATAAACACCAACAAAAATTCAAAACGCAATGCCGGGCGTGGTGGCTCACGCCTGTAATCCCAGCACTCGGGAGGCAGAGACAGGAGGATTGCTGAGTTCGCGGCGGCTTGCCTGGGCACCATAGTGAGCTCAGGGCCAGCCTGAACTACAAAAGCAAGACCCTGTCTCAAAAAGCGAAAAAAAAATTCAAAACGCAAAATTTGAAAGACATTTTGGGTATTCAGTTATTCGCTGGTATGTTAAAAATACAAAAGCAAAGAAAGAAAAGTTGGCAGTGAGGAAAAGGATCCCAAAGGGGCTCTGGGGCAGGGAGCTCAGCAGTAGAGCACATGCTCTGTGTTCCCCCTTAAACAACAACAAAGAATAGGGAGGGAGCCGAGACTGCACATTTATGATGGGAAAATCCCACACGATACTGAATCTCTGTTCTAAAAGTAGGAAAGTCAGCTTGCGGCAGAGCAGTACAGAAGGGTGCTTGTGGCACTTTATCCTTCCTGCATCTCTATTTGATGCATAATACATGTGCAAGGAAGTGTAAAGATGCCTCTTTTTTGCACGGATGGTAGAAATGTGCAGGCAATTAAGAACTCATGGAAAAATAAAGGGCAAACACTTGTCAGAACTAGGACATGAAACAATGATTCTCTTTAGTGCATCTGTCCCACATTTAACTTTTATGTGTATTTGTTTGGGCAGGAACTTTCTAATTTGAGCTCGTTGTCATTAAAAAAAAAAATCAACAAGCTGATTATTTAAAAAGGGAAGGTGAAGAGGTCAGCATGGTCACTGTTGAGTGACCAGGAGGAAGAGGTCACCTTTCTCTAAAGGCCTGATAATGAGGTGCTTCCTAAGGTCAATGTTTTTGGGCCTCACAATAGAGACCAATGTGTGGGTTCAGGAGACAACTGAGGCATGGTCCATGTTTAGAGACAAAAGAGACATAGGTGGCTCATGCCACAGCGCCAATGGGCACAGGGACGCACTGTCAAGCCAAGCTGTTTGGAGCCTTCCCACTTGTTCCAGTTCTAACATTCCAAGTGAACACAATATAAAATAGATGTGGCCCTGAGATTTATGAGCAAATAAATCCTAAGCTGAAAATCACCTGCGGTCGAATCGACCAGAGTCAAATCTCTGCTCTGCTAAGAATGACCTATGTGGTCTTGGGCAAGTTACTTCAAGTTCATGTATGCCCAGTTTCCTCATCTATGAATGGGAATCACTGGGTGCCCACTTTCCCCTGCAGCTATAAAAAGTTTTTACTTGTGGGTCTGGGTATTTAGCTCAGTGGTTCCGGTACCTGCCTCACAAGCACAAGGTTCTGAGTTTGATCCTCAGTACCATATACCACACTGCCAGGTGTAGTAGCTCACGCCTGTAATCCCAGCACTCAGGAGGCAGAGGAGGAGGATTGCTGTGAGTTCAAGGCTAATTTGGGCTACATAGTGAATTCAGTGCCAGCCTGAACTACAAAGCAAGACCCTGTCTCCAAAAAAAAAGTAAATAAATAAATAAATGAATGAATAAAATTTAAAAAGGGAAGTTATTACTTGTAAAGGGCTTCGGAAAGTGTGTTGACACACAACAAATTAAGACAGATGTGTTTGTTCCCATCATCATTATTAAAATGTCTGGCTGTTAAATGACCCCAGCCTGGACCCTGTATTAACTGTGTGGAATCTGAGTGAAGCAGAGGTCTTAGGCTCCTGGGTGGCTGGGATGACATGGGCTCTGCTTTCCCAGCCAGCGTGGGTCTCTGGCATCAGAGGACCATTCCCAGGTAAGCGAACAGTGCAGACCCCAAATCCATCCAAGGGAAGGGATTACAAACTTCAGAGCAAGCATGCAGTTAGTGTTTGTGCAAACGCCGACTCTCAGAACTGAAAAGGCACGCTGCACAAGGCTGCAGGCTGGGCAGTCGAGTTCGTCACCCCCACAGGTTAGAATGCCACATGGAGATGAGTAAAAAGGCGCAAGGCGAGATACAAGTCAATGCAGAGAAAGAAAAGGTGGAGTACTAACTCGCTGCGATGAGCCAACTTTCATCAAGTACCTTTGCATGTCCAGCTCTGCCTGGAGAGAGATCAGCATGCACTGTAAAGCCTGTGACCAGGAGAGAGAGAAAGAGAGAGAAAGGGTGAAATGTGGAGAAATAAAGAGCAGCCAATGGGTCCGCTATTCACTCAGTTATCTCCTCCTCCCAGAAGAAAGAAAAAAGCGGTGGCAGCTCCTTTCTTGTATATCAGAAAGGAACGTTGGAAGCCTGTCCCGACTAGCAGGAGATCTCTCCAAAATTCTTGGCTCGGGGCCACCTGGCTCAGCTCCTTGGCCTTGAACACGTCAGGTGACCTTCATCCCTACAGCGCCCTCTGCCTTCCGGCCTGTGGAATCCACCCCACAGGGACAAGCAGAGGAGGAGAGGTCTGAGCCTGTGGCCTTTAGTTTATGGTGCTATGCTAGTACTTAAATATTTTAGTTCTTCTTGATCTCACTGATTTTTGGACGACTGTTAAAGAAGTTAGAAAGATGTTTTTTGTGTCTTCAAAAAAGGAAAATTTCTGCTTCAATTCTTCCAGTACAGCTCCCTCGGCTTGTACATTATGATACAGGCAGCGAATATGCCCACATGTGCCGCCAACACACAGGAGTGATGGAGACATATGGTACCCACTGTCCTCATCAGCATTCAGACACATTACAATACACTTATCTGCATTGTATATATGTTATTTATTTTTTAATAACTTTATATTATTTAGAACCTGGTCCCACACGTATTAGCACAACTCACAAAAAGAAAAAGAACCTCTGAATACAGCGGGCTGTGCTCAAGAGCCAAAAAGCCAAAACATAGGCCTTTACTAAAGAACGTTACTAAAACAGTCATCCAGGATGTGCTTAAAGGGTAGAAACAGTAAAAGAACCAGACGAGACCTTTAAGAGGAAGGAGAAGTGACACCATTAAAAGGACTATTAGCTAGACTGACCTCGTAAAGCCTCTTTCTCAGCGAATATATTCGTGCTGAAAGGTGAGGGTTGCTGTAGGGCCTTTGCAGTCTCTTTTCCAAAGTTTACAGGCTTCATCGGCTATGAAAGAAATATCTTGATGTAGACCACAGATTAGAAAGGCTGGCCGGCAGGTATGTGATAGATAAAAATGTGAGATAAAGACAGAATGAGGGATTTGAAGAGCTGCTGTGGTCAGGCAAGAGGACAAAGGGTACAGAATTTCATACCCATACGAGACGGTGCCTGGGAGCAGACAGGCAGGAGAGACACAGCTCCTCACGGGAATAACTGGGAATCCGAGGGGTGTGGCAGGCAGGGGACCAGCCTCTCATCAGAGAGACGGCAAAGCTTCAGAAAGGCCAGTGGCTATGGTCTAGGTACGCATCGCCCAGGGGTCAAGAACACAGGGCTGAGTGACAAAAGCTGTCAAACGCTGGAGTAAACCCGAGTCTACTGGTTGTAGCTCTTCTGGCCTTGGGTGCAAGTTTCCCGGAGCAGAATGTGGGCCTTTCCTGCGGGATGGCGTGGGGGACCGAGGATCTGAGGCCAAACGGAGTTCAGTCTCTGTCCTCAGGGAAGCACTTCCTCAAGGCCATACGTGGAAACTCGTCCAAGAGGTCTATGAGGAAAAGGTTTTGAGCACAAGAGGAGGAAGCAGAGAAAGAAAACTGGCCTCGGTGGGACTTTCCACAAGAAGCACACAGAGTTCACAGGACGGATTTGTCTTTGACTAGAAAAGAAATTGTTCCTGAAACCCTAAAAGTGGTGAGAAAGGAGTTGTCTTTGATAAACCCCATGATTATCAGTCATAGTCCTAATGAAGCAGTTCATGGAATATATGGAGAGTCTATCAAAATTAAGGGAATGTTAACCAGAAAAATGTGTAAGACCCACCCACCAGCTCAGCTGGGGCGGCAAAAGTAACAGTGCTACCAAAACTAAAAGAAGGTTGCTGCTTTTTTCGATGATGCTTCTTAAATTCCATGACTTATCACACAGGGAAACAGTAAAGGAAACTGCAGACATTTCCACTACCATGTTGAATGGTACCTGAGATCTTCCTCAAAAAGAAAGGGAAGGGCCGGAGGGTTAGCTCAGTGGTTCCGGTGCCTGCCTTGCAAGCGCAAGGTCCTGAGTTCCATCCCCGGTAACCACATATAATGCTGGGTGTGGAGACACGCCCACCAACAATCAAC
>PVIC010007113.1:0-51922 GCA_004025085.1 Thryonomys swinderianus | reverse complement strand
GAGGGGCGGGGTGTAACATCTGTGGTGTTGGTGACATGCACTGTGACGTCCAGACTCCATGGCTGTGACCATAAATGGACCGCAGGGCCTTTGTGGCATAATTGGATAGCCTTTCCTAATACAGAACTTCCAAGCTTGCCTGGACAGCCCTGCTGAATACAAAGGTCACTCAGGGGCCGGAGGGTTAGCTCAGTGGTTCCGGCGCCTGCCTCGCAAGCGCAAGGTCCTGAGTTCGATCCCCAGTAACCACATATAATGCTGGGCGTGGAGACACGCCCACCAACAATCAACACCGCATACCACAATGCCGGATGTGGTGGCTCATGCCTGTAATCCCAGCACTCGGGAGGCAGGGACAGGAGGATTGCTGAGTTCGCGGTGGCTTGCCTGGGCACCATAGTGACCTCAGGGCCAGCCTGAACTACAAAGTGAGACCCTGTCTCAAAAGCAAAAAAAAAAAGGTCACTCAGAGTCCTTTTTTAGTACTACTTTGTCCTTGAGTTAGAAGCTTGAAATCAAATACAGTCTTTAAAACTTTCATGCAAGATGTAACCAGATATCTGTACATATTTGGTTTAGAGAGCCCATGAAGTTCTCTAGATTTGGATATGAATGGTAATATGGATGGATATGAACAATTTTCATGGTGAGATATTTGTTTAATTACTTCTTGTTATTCATATGGTGGTTTATTTTAAATTTCTTTCTTCTGATGGGATTTATATCTTTCTGTTGTCTTTCATTTCTTCTAATTTTTTCAATTAGTTAGATTAAGTGGCTGCTAATATTCCCTTATTATCTTTCATTTTATTTGTATATATTTGGTATCAGGTATCGAACTCAGGACTTTGCACTCAGGACCAGGCAGATGCTCTGCTGCTGAGGCCAATCCCCAGCCCCCTTATTATCTTTTAGATCTAGCAAATGTGGCCTTGTGTGATGACTTCTCATTCCTGTTGTTCTTCCATATCTTCCTTCTTTATCCTGGTTTTCAAACATAGATTTGTTGATTTTATTCAGGTCAAACAATGTTTGGCTTAACTGATTTTTTTCCTATAGTTTGTATGTTTCTAGTTCCATTGATTTCACCTTCTTATTTCTTATCTTCCACTTATTTGGGGTTAATCTGTTCTTTTTTTACATAGCTTATTATGGCATAAATTTATATCTTCCACTGTACAAGGTCTTTTTCTAAAATCATGTTTTCCTTGAAAGTATCACTTTTTTCTATCAATGAATGTGCTCCACTATATTTCATTCAGTTCAAACTATTTTCATTTGATTTTTTTGATCCAGGAGATTCCTAGAAATATTTTCCCCAAATATTTGGAGGATTTTTAAGGTCTCTTTTTTAAATTACTGATTTCTATTATATTATGAATATACCTTATATGACCCCCGCCCTTTTACATGCAATAACACTTTTAAATGGGTAAGCATATTGTCTATCATTGGTGAATGTTCTTTGTGCAAAATGAAAAAGAAATGTATTTTGTACATAACAGGTTATATTTTAAAATTTGAGGATTGTATACTTACAAAACATTTTTTTCTCCACTAATAGTTTTTTTTTCTGACATCTACTTTTATGTTAATAGAAGTCTCTTCAAAATTAAATCTTCATTGTATATTCTCACTATACTTTCAAATTTTTGTGGATTTGTTTTCAAAGTAAATTTCTTCAAGATAAATACTCATCTTTGGTACTCAAGAACAAGAAAAATAGATACCAAGGAAATCTTTAAATTCCTTAGCTCACATATTTTGTACTTTCATAATTATTTTTTGCTAACATATATAATTATAAATAGATATCTTTCATAACATATAAAAATGATCTTTACCTGATGTTTCATAAAAGAACATATTTTTCTTTTTCAGGGACAGGGTCTCTATGTAGTTCAAGATGGCCTCAAACTCAATATGTAGCCCAGGCTGGCCTTGTGGTTGCAGTGATCCTCCTGCCTCAGCCTTCTGAGTGCTGGAATTACAGGCAAGGTCACTACCCTTGGCCAGAACATATTTTAAAAGGGAATAAGAGTTCAGGTTAACTGCTGCATGAAATCAAGATTTTGAAAGAAAAATACCGTAAAACTTACTATTCAAAACTATCTTTTTTTTTTTTTTTTTTTTTTTTGAGACAGGGTCTTCCTTTGTAGTCCAGGCTGGCCCTCAGCTCACTCTGTAGCCCAGGCAAACCTCGACCTCAGCAATCCTCCTGCCTCTGCCTCCCGAGTGCTGGGATTACAGGCATGAGCCACCACGCCCAGCTCTCAAAACTATCATTTTTTTTAAAAAATGAGACATGTGAAGTATTAATTGTCCCAAGCACTAATCTTTGCCATTTTTTAAGGCCAACACTACAGATGCAGAAAATTTTCTCTTATGTTTGTGTTTATGTGCAGTGATCTGCCACAGATGTGTCCATTCCCCAAATATCCTCAAATTTGGCTTTTAGGTTACATTCACAGGAGTTTTTCTTTCTACAATAAGAATAGATTGGTTAGCCTGATTTTGGTTTTACCACTGCAACTGATATCACTTTCACGAGTTCAGATTTCAGATCAATTCCTAGTCTTAGAGCAGAGTACTCCACAAACACATTTTATAACGTGACAACAGCTAGGACTACAAGGAAGTGTTTATGAAACAGCTGTCCCTCGAACGCGCTCCTTCTCGACTTCTATAAATGTTTATCCTAACCTTAGGCTCTGCGTGTCACTGTTTCCTGCTCTTATTCTTGAGTTGACATCAGTAGATTCCTTAAAACCAGTGGCATAGAGATATTTATTATTAAACTTCAGTTTGCACCCTAGGATTTATATTTTTTTATTTTCTGAACTTTTTTGTCTGAGCTACATAAAATTTCCAAAATGCAGTGAAGAGATTTCCACTTGAAAAGATTAACTATGTATTTCCATCTTTTTCCTTCATCATCTAGTCTGATCACCTCTGGCTTTACATTGATACCTTAGACTGTTTACACTTAAGATAATTATTAATATAGTGGGATTTAAATATACTGTCTTCTCAGTTGACTCATATTTCTCCCCTCTGTTTTTTGCTTCTTTATATATATATATATATATATATATATATATATGAACAACTATATATACACACACTATATATATGTACATACACACTATACATTTATACATACACATATTTTATTTTATTATTTATTTATTTATCATTCATTATTTATCATTTATTATTTATTATATATATATATATATTTTTTTTTTTGAGACAGGATCTCGCTTTGTAGTTCAGGCTGGCTCTGAGCTCACTATGTAGTCCAGACAAGCCTGGAACTCAGCAATCCTCCTGCCTCTGCCTCCCGAGTGCTGGGATGACAGACGTGAGCCACCACGCCCGGCACTGTGGTATGTGGTATTGATCGCTGGTGGGCATGAGTCTCCACACCCAGCATTGTTTTACTGGGATCAAACTCAGGGCCTTGCACTTGCGAGGCAGGCGCCAGAACTACTGAGCTAAATCTCCAGCCTATATTTTAGTTATATGTAATATTTATTATACATAAATATATAGCATTATATTATTATATTAATATTATATAAATATATAACATGTTATTATACTATATATAATTATATCATATAATATTTATTATACACATTATGTATGTGTGTGTATGTATAACTATATATTATATATGTGCCATTTTATACCATTTTTAAGTGGTTCCTTATGGCTGGCCACATATTTATCTTCTCATAGGATACTTGTGACTCTTGGTGGATAAGATAAGAACCTTAGCCTAATACCTTCTTTGTTCCCTTTCCCATTCTCCCATGCTTTTGTGCTATAAATTTAAATCCTAGAAATCCCTTAAACTATGCACCTATCTACACTGACATGTTTAAAGAGTTCTGATCGTTAAAAGCTTACTTTATGCTTCTTATTTACCATTTCTGATGCTTCTCACCTCTTTCTAGAGATCCAAGTTTCAGTTTGGTTGCAACTTTACTAAGAGGCTTCCTTTGGAGTGTCCTGTAGCCTTGGCTTCACTCGGAATGCTCTCCCCGATTTCCCTGCAGTGCTATTCCCACCCCGCTATGTTTTTGGTTAAATGTCCCAGTCTACATGAGGTTCTTCTGCCACATATGAGCATTGTGATGTCCCACTGATATGATACTCTGTGACCCACCCTGCTTTACTTTTCTTATAGTACATTATACACGACCATACAGTACACTATGACCTGCCTGATTACTTTTCTGGATCTTTTTCTTTGTTTGGTTTGATTTTGATTGATCTTGTACAGTTAGATGAGAAAGTCCATCAGAGAAGGGAATTTTATTTATTTTGTTCACTCATATGACTATATACTCATTGGTAGTTTATAAAAGGACACAAAAGGTCTTTAAACATAAATTAGGAATTGATCTGCATGTGAGTACATAGCTAGAATGAAGCTAATTAATAGTGGAGAAAAGGTTATTTGGTTCAAATTAGCATATATATTAAAATATTTTGGAAACAATGCAATAAGTAATTTAGGAAAGTATTTGAATTTTTCCCTGCTTCTTCTCTATTTTTCTTCTATTTTGGGCTTTATTTGTATTTATATATATTTTGGGGGGTTCTCATCTAAAAGAAACCATGAGATATTCAAGCGTATGTATGGATTATTTTATTTAATAAATTGTACCCATTTCCCTACAAATGCCTGAAATTTATCTTTCTTTATAGCAGAGTAGTACTCCACTGCATATAAATACATTTTCCTTATCCATTCATCTGTCAACAGGCATATGTTCTGTTTCCAAGATCAAGCTCTTATAAATTGTTTCATTAATACTGCTAGTTGATCTTAGTTCATTGTAATGAAAGATTTGTGTTATTATGTATTTCTGTTTATAAGAATCTTTTCTGATTGGGTCTTGTACTCTGAGTAATTATTTTGCAAGTAATACAGTATATTAACTATTGTTATTCTTGTATTATTTTGTTAGGAAATTGCATTATTTTTCATAAAATAAAAAATGGGTGATTCAGGCAGCAGGCCAGAGCCTAGTTCTGAGGCCTCCCAAGGACTGCAAAATATCTCTAAGACACACTGGACACCAAGCCTTGCCCTCGTCAAAAAAAAGTGCTTAGCAGTTTAGGGAAATCAGTATGGCAATTCCTCAAAAAAATAAAAACTAGAGCTACCATTTGATTCAGTTATAACACGCCTTGCTGTATACCCAAAGGAATTCAAGTCAACACACTCTTTTGATATCACCACACTCATATTTATTTTAGCGCAATTCACAGTAGCCAGTCTGGATGGGCATCAAGAGATGGGTAGATAAAGAAAATGTGACATGCATACACAGTGGAGTATTAGTCAGCCATAAAGAAGAAAAATTTTTTCATTTGCAGAAAAATGGATGGATTTAGAGATCATCATATTAAGTGAAATAATCCAGAGTCAGGAAGACAAATACTGTAAGTTCTTCCTACTATGTGGAATCTAAACTAGATGATAATGAAAAAGGGAGAATATTATTAGACCAGAAGGGAATAATAAGGAGTGACAAAGATGTAAAGATCAGGCTGGATACAAGATACACACATACATATATACATATATATTTATATGTGTGTGTGTACACATATATAAATATAGATTAAAAGAAAACAATATTGCAAAACTTAAGGGTGAGGCAAAGGAATGATGATGGTGAAAACAACCTAAAATATGTAATATGAAGGCACAAATCTGCCAAAAAGGAAATCCATTCATTTGTAGACCCTATAAGGAAAGATGTGGGGGAAAAAAGAAGAGTGCTGGACAGATTATCTGTCCTGGATCTGCAGGTGTCACAAGAACCCCGAAAGGGGAAGCACTTCACTAGGGAGGGCTTCGCATCATCTGGTGTCCGGCAGCTTCCTCCGCCTCTGTTCTGCGCTATCTGCCCAACATGGTGTGCTCTGTTCTCAGGTTAGGCAGCCGAGACTCCTGCGGAGGCTCTTGATGTAGTCAAGGGGAGGTTCCCACAGACTCTCACATCTTCACGATGTGGGAGAGAGCGCCTTACCTAGCTTGGTGTGGGAGCTCTTCCTTCGCTTGATGAAGTAACTGCTTTCGCTTCGAATCCAGAGTCTTGGGTCAGGGCCCGCCTTGTAGGTACCAAACAACTCCCTGGAACTTCTCCCTTCTCCCCCTTCCTTCCAGATATGTCTCCTAACATCCTTCCCTTGTTCCTCATCCAGTAAACAAGGCCTTGGTAACATCTAAACATGATTTATGGAAACAAACCTGCCCCCAAATCTTCTTGGAGAAGCAGCATCACATGGCTGTAAGCAAAGATGAAAGACCTCTGTATAACAGGCCCCCATCTGCACGAGGGAGGAGGCAACTTGAGTCTCTGCCAGCCTCGGCCACATGGATAGCGTGCGCTCGGTTGAGAATGAAACCACGGCAGAGCTTATACTCCATCCCTCCTGGTGCAAGCTTCCCAGCCCAAACCTGGGGAGAGACGGGCCCTGTTGTCGCTTGCGCGGCGCAGAGGAGAAGAGGCAGGGTCTGAGGAGTGAGCAATTTGCCCACAAGAACAGAACTGATGCGTGGGAGAGCTGGCTCACTGGCAGTAGGAGAGAATAGGAAAGCCACGTTGTTAGCAGGGTCTACATAGAAGCGCAAATCACAGAGAGACAGATTTAGAGCCAAACCTGATGCCTCTAGCTAGGGAGTCTCCATGCCCCCCAGTTGCCTAGATTATTATTAATTCTCTGGCTCTGCTTTTTTGGTGTGGCCCTCACCTGTCCACCACACAGACCAATCAAGACACAGTCATCAGGAAATACTTGAGGTGGGGTGGGGCTGGCTGGGAGCAGCAGCACCCCAGTGAGCCCCACTAGGAAAGAGTGCCCCGTGTGTAATTCTGTCAAGGCCCTGGTCAAAACTGACCCCGCATCGCGGTGGGCACTCCTCAAAGGCAGAATCTTCTGGGAGATTAGAAGAAGCTCTCTGACCACAGCTCTTCCCCTCTCTGTCTTCAAACAAGCAAGAAATAGCAGACATCAGGGTGGGATTACAAGAGCAGCCAGTGTGATCCCTCGCAGAGCTGTGTTTGACCAAGAGCCAACACAGTCTCCCTCCGTGCCTCTGCCTAGGCCCAACTTACCCATCCTGCTGGGGCAGAGTCCTTTGTACCCGCTGTTCCTGAGGACCGACACAAAAAGCGGGTCCTGAACCTGCTGACATCCACGTACTTGCCACACGGAAGCAGAAACCAAGAGCACTTGCCTTGCAGCCACTAAAGAGCAAATTAGGGACAGCCACAGGCCACATCAAATGAGTCCCTCCTTCACGCACCCGTGTACCTCGGCAGGCGGCTCCCACACTGCCCAGTGATGAAGTCCAGTCTCTTCCCTGTGTACAACAGGAATAAAGGGAAAGCTAAAAAGGGAAAGCTGAGGGGCTTTTCCCCAATGGGCAGCAGTCGCCATTTGCTATGGTCTTAATGTTTGTATTTCTCCCAAACTAATATGTTGAAATTCCAACTTAAGTGTTGGTGTTAGGAAAGGGGCTGGGGCTGGGTATTAGGTGATGTGGTACAACCTTTAAGAGTGCGGTGAGAGGTGGTAAGAAAGAGGCCACAGACAGAGCACTTGCCCGCCCCACCACGTGATGACGCGGTAAGAAGGTGACATCTAAGAGCCGGAAGCCAGGTGCTCACCAGACACCATCTCTGCCAGCATCGTCCTCTTGGATCTCTGGAGGAATAAAGTGCTGTTGTTAATCTGATGCCCAGTTTAAAATACTTAGTTACGGCAGCCCCAGTGGGCTGAAACACGCTGCCTTTATCCACCAGTGGAGCGAAGGTTATGAAGTGATACTTCTCCATGGTAGATTTAATCCCTGAGCTGCCTCATGCTTCCCCTGTTGCGGACTCCTCCTGGGTGGCATTTACTTCTCGGAGCTTGGCTCCATGATTTGGTTTCAGCCAATGATAAATGAATGGAAGTGACCATCTGCCAGTTTTGAGATGAGACCTTAAGCAGCACATGTTTCTACTGATTTCCTTGTGCCTCTGCTGTCACTGCGAGGAAAACATGCTGGTGAGCTTTCTGATCCAAAAAGCATGCGAGACATGTGTGGAGCTCCATGCTGGCTACCCCAGGACCCTCAGCTTGAAATAGAGCTCCCCAGACAAACATTTTCTAGATTGGTCCAACCCTGGGCAACTCCCAAACACACTTGTGATGATGTAGGAATGTTGCTTACATCCTTAAGTTTGGGAGTTGCCTGATATACAGAAATAGCTAACTAATGCAAGTATTTTCCTTTGTCATTTGGAACCTCAGGTCTATTATATGTCCTCAAATAGAGTAGGTGATTCGTTGTTTGAATTAATCAATACTATACTCTTTCTTTGTGGTACTAGCGAATGAAACCAAGGCTTTCCCACTGAGTTAAATCTTTAGCCTTTACAATATTCTTTTTTATATCTGAGACATTGTTTCATCAAGTTGCTAAGTTGCTCAGGTTGGGCTCAGACTGCAAGTATGTACCATGCTGCTTAGCTGATTATCTCTGATTTTAACTAGCTCATCATAATGTCTCCTATGTAACTGGCATGTGCTACCATATTCACTGCATGATTTTGGAAGAAAAAAAATCTATAAAAATAAGACCAGACAATACTTTCTCTTGATGTGGGTCATTAAGCTTTTGAAGACCTAGGAGTCAGGGCTGGGATCATCTGGCTCCCTTTGGGATCACCTGGAGGCCACAGCAGGACACATCCCACTGCAGGGATGCACTAACGCAGCAGCCTTCACCACACACTGGACTCTGATGGAATGGAATGTTCCAGCACCACCAGCCCCCACATCTGCATTCCATGCTGATACAAATGCATGGCCACCTCTACTCATCGGCCAGAGGCTACCAGTGTACACACAGAGCCCTCTTTTGTCCGATTTTTCAGAAGAATTATTCCAACACATCTGAGGGAACACATGCCTTCCCAGACTGGCCTGCCGGTCTTCCCAGGAGCAGCGTTCTGGAAGGTGGGCCATCAGGTGGAAGAAGTACTCTTCAGAAAGCTGCCTTCCCAAGGGAATGGTGACAGCTTGAGCTTGACGGGGAGTCCTGTTGTGTTGTGAGGTGTGAAAGGAAGGCATGAACTGTGCATATGTTGTACCATACAGTTTTGCCTACAAACGCTTGTAGCTTCATTGTAGCTGTGAATGCTCTGTTCCTCTCCTTTTCACCCTTGAAGATTCGCGAACACACAGGATTGAGCTGCAGGAGGCGTAGCATTCCCCACGTGGTAGACACAGGAGGATGTGGGTCTGATGGTTCTACCCACCTGGGTGATGCATAGGTATTAGGGGTTCTCAGAGGCTGCAGCCAAACAGCCCATTCTTCCATGGGCAGCTGCTGTACCACGGCGATACCACGATTTTGAGTTTTGTGGAAGGATTGTATTGGTGATTTACATAGGCAAAATTCTTCCTATGGGAAGTAGGCATGAAAGGTATCTCATCACAGCCTACACTGACGCAGCACCAGTTGCACAAAAGGAAACACAAGATTTGTGGACTGTACTCTGTACAGTTATAAGAATATACTTAGGTGGGCTTAAAGACCCCAGCCTAAACCCACCAATGCGCTTTGTCTTTGCCAGTTAGGACAAGAGAGACTTGCAAACTCATTTCAGACTATGAGAGAAGAGAAAAACAAAAAGAAGGAGAGGAAGAGGAAGAGGGGTAGAGAGGAAAGAGGAGTTAGAGGGAGGACAGGGGAAGAGAAGGCTTTGTCAAATGTTTTTAGTATACAAAACTAATTCTGTTCATCTTGGATTTGGTGAGCTGAATAATATTCTATACACAGCTCCTAAATGAATTATTAAATGTCAACTGGAGATGGCTTAACTACAATATCCAATTTAATAACCAAAATTATCTAAGGTAAAAGTAACAATTTTACAAGTGAATGTAGAGTTGTCAAGTTGAACCATTATAGACAAGCTCTGGGGGTGTTCACATAATCCCCCTCATAGTCTGTCACTAAATGCCATGCTGGAGAAGATGCTTCACTTCAATAAAGATCATCCCTTCCGCGCTGGCTTCACTATTCAGATCAAGCCAGCAAACCCCCTTTTTTTCCCTTCCTAAAATATAAAGCTAAACAAGATCTCAGTCACAACCGCCAAATCTTTATTAATGCATTCCTTGTGCTACTTCTGAATATTAATAAAAATTAATAATTAATTTTGCCTTTGGCATTGCAAGATATACTAGTTTTAATTAGTGTACTGTACTCCTATACAATTAAAAAATAATTGATGTCCACGCTTATTGGCGGTGTCTGTGATCTGCTTTTCTGTTGTTGTCAACAAATGCCTTAAAAAACAAGTTCAAGAATGTTGTGCCGTCCACTTGATTTACACACCCAAAGCAACAGGCAAATCTTTTATGATGAAACAGAACAGTTTTCTGTTTAAATTATACACAAGTATATTAACTAGAAAGAGAAAATTAAAAGCTGATGGCTACAAGGAATAATGGAAAGTCTATAAAAATGTTTTATCTATCAACAAATTTGCCTGGAAAATATCAATGGTTGGCACCATCTCTCAGCTGAAACGTGGAGAGGCCATCTTGGATTTGTTGTGTCAATTCCATCAAGCATTTAATTTTGATGTCCTCCTTAATCAGTTTTAGTTATTTAAATTCAGCATATCATGTTACCATTCTACTACATCATTTTAATTGTGCCATGAACTACTTTATTAGAGAATGCTGAAGTATCTCCCTGCGTTTCCCTCTTCCCCTTTCCTTCATAACAATGGGGACTGGAGAACTCAAGAGAGATAATGCCTATGGTTAGAGGGGGGAGGGAAGAGCTTCCTTTGAAAATATTTGTATTAAGAACCTTGAATGGAGAGAAGGTAGTGGTTGTTTTAAAAGAGAATGATTCAAATCCCACAGTGCACATGTTTCTGGGTTTTATTTCTTAGAACCAAGAGCCTTATTTTTAATAAATCTCTATCGAATGACCACAAATATATATGTAATGTCCAGAGGTAAAACACCGAGAGGGAGGAGACTTACTAAAAACAGAGAGCAAAGAGAGAAGGTCCGTACGAGATTTGGATTTCATACTTTACCCATGACTCACTAGTTAGTGAATTTTTCTAAACACAAAATCACAAACTGATGCAAATGATTTCATTTCTCAGATAAATGACCTTAATAGCTATTTTAATTTTAAGGTTCACTATATCAAAGTATCTGTCCCTTAAAAAAAAACAAAGCAAATGTAACCTTGGCTTATTTTTCATCAGAGTAGTTCCTTCATTGACTTGTCACAGTCTGTAAATATCTTGATCATGTGTCTATTTACTTGTTTGGAATCCACCTCTCCTGTCACAATCCAGTTGCTCCAAGACATAGTACTTTATGGTTTCACCCACAGATGCATTCACAATGCCCAGCACAATGTCTAGCATAAAACCGACATTCAACCAACATCTGGGAAAGCATTTTGGAAGTATGTCTTTTCTCCTTTGAGTTTTTAAAATTTTCTTTCCCATGCTGATTGAAATGTGAATGGAGACATCCACTTTGGTGTAGTAGTATAATGATCCTCTACTTCACAGTTAAGAATAAACTGTGAATATACACAATACCATGGAATGATAGGTTGTGCAATACATGCTAGTCTCAAAAGACTGTGTCTTTTGATTTCTATGGCCTCTGGAGGGGATTCCCTAGAATGAGCCTTGAAGGAATGCTCTGGGGGATATGACAATATCCCAGCTTTTGGTTGGACAGGTCATTACTTAGATGTACATATATCTCAAAATTCATCAAACTGTACACTTAAAAACTGTGCATTGATGGTATGGAAATTATGCCTTAACTTTAAAAAAAAAACTTAGCAATACACATTTTCTTTTTCTAGCCCATTGGCAAGCAATGAAGGAAATTCAGAAAATGTGTACAGCTGAGAGGCTCTGGAATTCCTCTCCTCATATCCCTACCCACCTCATTAGGCCCCCGTCCGATGCTCCAGGCAACAGAACTGACAGATGTTACAACCTCTCCCACTATGTTTTCCTACCTGGCTTCACCCTGACCCGGGGGACATGCTGTGTGTCTCCTTCCCTGGCCTTCCGGGCAGGTAACAAAGGCAGGGGTTGCTTCATCACAAGCCTGCCATTTGGGATGCAGAGAGTGCCTCTGCCAGAAGCTGTGAATAACGCTCTTCACAGTCCATGCAAATGCTGTGGTCTGTGTCTGCATGCCCAGCTGGTCTGCTGATCAATTTTTACTTCTCAAATTGGGTCAGTGAAAAAGGATGAAGCTTTCTGTGCCTGTAATCTACATGGCTCAATGCGATCTCAAACCTGGGAAGCCTGGGAAACCTGGAAATTCCAAGGCCAGTCTTTGGCTTCCCTGGGACACCCTTTCAGAAAGGCCTGTTGACCTATTTTCTTGTTAGACTTTCAGTTTTAATCAAAAAGCCCAAATTTCCTGGGTGTTAATTGAAGATTAGCTTGAGAATTAAATTCTGTGCTTTCCTCAGAGACTGACCAAATGCGGGGGTGGAAAACATCTCTCTTCTAAGCAGCATTTGACCACCTCTGGAGGGTCGTTTGATCCAAGGAGTCACTGGGCTGCTACCTTGCACCTGCAAGATAAAGCTGAGTAAGAGCTTATCCCCTGATAGGGGATAGATTGTAGAAGTGGCAGGGAATGGCTTAGAAATTTTCTCTTTGTTATTGTAAGGATTCCTGCCTCTTAATCTACTTAACAGATGCTGCTCCTCTCATCTTTTTTTTTTTTTTTTTTTTTTTTTGAGACAGGGTCTTGCTTTGTAGTCCAGGCTGGCCCTCAGCTCACTATGTAGCCTAGGCAAGCCTCAAACTCAGCAATCTTCCTGCCTCTGCCTCCCGAGTGCTGGGATTATAGGCATGAGCCACCACACCCGGCACTGTGGTATGTGGTATTGATGGCTGGTGGGTGTTAGCCACCATACCTAGCATTGTATGTGGTTACCAGGATCAAACTCAGGACCTTGCGCTTGCAAGGCAGGTGCCAGAACCACTGAGCTAAATCTCCGGCCCCCTGCTCTTCTCATCTTGACTTTGTGTTCCTATTTTCCTTTATTCACAAGAGATTAGTACAGATCTGACTGATGGGACTGGAGTCCCAGCTTGCTTTGCTTCATCCTCCCTTGTCATTGGTTGGGCACCGGGATGCCCAGGAACCATGAGTATCTTCACTATACCAAATGGCCCAAGGGCTCCAAAGTGAAATTTTACATTTTACCTGAAAATTCTGGCTTTTCTGCAGCCGTCCCTTCTATATCTTTTTGTTTCTCATTTTTCATGTTCATCTAGGACGGCCTCGGTCATGGCGAAAAGATGTTGAAAGGCAAGACATATAATCTCCATATATAGAACCGTAGGTGGTGAGGTGCCACGTCAGGCTAGAGAAAAAAGGTGACACGAAGAGCTGCGGTGGTCAGAGAGGGCATCTTAGTGACCAGAACGCAGGGTCCACCTGCGTGGAGAGGCAGTGCCTGATGAGGGAAGGGCGTCTGGGCTTCACAAGCAGAGGGATGTAGTCCCATACAAGAGTCAGAACTATTCTGCCAAAAGCAGTTTTACTTTCCTCCCTTATATTCCCTTACTTTGTGTTTCACGTTCTTCACGTTCATCTAGGACAGCCTAAGCCACGTGGAAAGGAGGTTGAAAGGCAAGGCATATAATCTCTGTGTGTGTGTGTGTGTGTGTGTGTGTGTGTGTGTGTGTGTGTGTGTGTGAGAATCTAGCCAGGGACCCAGCAAGAAGCTCAGGCTGGAGTGAAGGCTGAAGTGCTGACCACATGTGTGCTAAATGCTTTCGCACCCATTGTCCCATCATGCTCTCTGTCCTCCCCTAGAAGCCAAGGAATATTATTCATGTAACAGTTTGCTTAATCACAGCCCCCAGGAGTAGACTGAGAGCTCGGAGACTTGGTGACTCTTGGTCCTTACTACATCTCTGCCCATGACACAGTGCCTGGCATACAGCTAGTGTCCAATGGATGTACGTAGAAAAAAGAAATAGGCACATTTGATAAATATTACTGTTGGACCCAAAAGCCAATGGTTGCTTTCATACCCAGGGTGCTGCTGCCACCCTCTCTGGCTTTTGCCCCCAAAAGGCTCTTAGCAAAGCTCTTTCCTTCTGCATCCTTGTAGCCTTTTGTGTTCTCTCTGCTGTCACTTCCCATCTGGGACTGTCTGTTTTGATAATCCTGGGGCTATGGGGGGCACAGGAGTTTCCCTTTGTGTCCCTTGAACCCTATCGTGGGTGACATTAATAGCTACAATGAATGATGGTGTAAAGATTACTCCGATCATTGTCCACCGCCACCTGCTAAGAGGCTTCCATCTTGATTTGCTACCACCATCCTGACGGACCTGAATTACGTTTGCCAAGCTGTCTCTTAATGGGGCCCTTTGAGAAGGCCACCAGCCATCCATCAATCTGAAGCGCTTGGTCCTGTCAGCCCGGCACCCTTAGGTGAGGGGACACAGAGGCCTCTCAGCCCTCTTCTCTTTTGTCATGACTCCTCCCCAACGGAGCTCTTTGCAGGCTTTACTCCTTCCAGACCCCTCCTTGACCTACAGAGACAGAGATGAGAGCAGCCAGCACGAGCCCAGAAGGGGATTGAATATTGTGCACGCTTGACTTTTTGTGCAACAGGCTAACGTGACATGTCTAACTATACAAATGGAAGTTTTATGATGATAAGATCAGTAGTTACTGAGATATTTATGTGACAAGCTGATAGATATAAAACTACAAAGCTTGCTTTTATGCCTCCCATCCTTTCAAAGAAAAAAAAATAAATACTAGGATGATGGGTCACTTTGAAGAGAATTTATGATCGAAATTACCTAATACCTGGTGAACTTCTAATATGCAAGATGAAGTCTCTTCATGCTATTAAAAAGATAAACTTCATTTTCCAAGATTGAAGCAAATGCACTCATCCCGAAGAGGAACTCAGAGATCTTGTCTTCATCCGATAAAAATCCCAAGACCTGCCAAGGAGGAAGGGGCAGCCACCCGCCTACTCTATACGTGCATCTCCCCAGCTGGGGCTGGGGAAGGCCCCACCTTGTCATGAAATACCGGTGCGGCCTGCAGAGGGAAACAGTGCATCCGAAATGAGTGTGCCTTGAGGGCCCCAGCACTAAAGCATGACATTCCCTTGTTGCTACGGAATGCACGTCAACCTGGAAACAGAACATAGGACACTTCGGGACAAGTTGTGGGTAATGAGACGGTGGCCACTGCCAGTATCTTCCCTTCAGTCCAGGTGACAATTGAGAATACAGCATCTCGCCTGGGGGTCTGGAGTCAGCTTTTCTCTCCACGCCTGGTTAGCACCACTTTTCCTGCTCAGATACAGGTGGAAGCTGGGGCCTGGCCGCTACTAGCGGAGATTAGACGTCGGCTGCTGCCTGACAACTCGACCTTTCTTGTTGGCTCAGATGTCCCTTTAGCCTACTTTCAGGTAGCACAGCAAACCCCTGGGGCCACAGGCACGTCTTTGCTTTTTTGTTGGGTTTTGCATTTTGGGTTCTTTTTGTTTTGCAATGTTAAGGATTGATTCCAGGGCCTTTACCCTAAGTACATCCTCAGGCCTTTTACAAACATTTATTTTTATTTTGAGATAAGGTCTTGCTAAAATACTAAGCTGCCCAGGGTGAGCTCCAACTTGCGATCCTCCTGTCTCAGTCTTTTAGAGTGCTGAGATTACAAGCCTGTGCCATCATGCTCAGCCAGTGTACATCTCTTAGGCCGGCCCATGGCCAGGTACTTGGCAGGCAGCTTCCTTTCATGCTCACAGCTGCTCTGCAAGTGTTTCCAATCTGGAAGGTAAGGCAGAGCCCAGAAGAGGGGAAAGCCCCCTGCCTCTCTACCTAGGGGTTGCTGCAAAGACAGAAGGAAGCCACATGCTTGGAGTCATTACCTTTGGGCTCCCACCAACCTTGCTCAAGGCTACAAGGTCAAGACGGGGCTGGTGTCTGAACCCTGCCTCCCTGGAACCGGAACCTCACACCCTGCCTGTCTTAACTGGACACACCTTAGGTATAGACAAGGCAGCTAGAGTGTATGTCTCTAATTGTGGTTGTTCCTTTACAGGAGTAACTGGAAGCTGTGGAGTAAGAGTGAGGTAGACTTCTCTCTGGTGGAGAGATGGAGCTCCAGAGAACAGAGAGCCCTCTACATGGCCACACCCAGAGGAAGAGAAGAACAACTAAAGCCTAAGGTCCTTCAAAACATGCACTGACTTTCCAGCATGCTTCTTTCTTCCTTCTCTCTCTCTCCTCCCTCCCTCCCTCCCTCTCTCTCTCTCTCTCTCTCTCTCTCTCTCTCTCTCTCTCTCTCTCTCTCTCTCTCTCTTTCATTTAACTACTTTAGCCTCCTGCCTCTGCCAAAAAGGTCACCATATTTTGGTTATTTTAGAGGTGTTCGCAGGGCACTGACCTTTTCCTGCAGTGTCTGTCTCCAAAGAGATCAAGGAGCCTGGGTGTGAATGCATGTGTAAGTTTTTTGTGTGTGTACAAGTGTGAGCAGCGTATCAAACCCAAATTAAACTCTTTACTGTATTTTATCAGATCGATCTTCTGCAGACTCCTCAGCATTGTCTCATTTAAATAAAACTTCCATTTGTAACAATCCTATAAATAGAAAGTTGTATTGATCAGGATCCTACCAGCAGGCTGCACTTTGGTTATCACTGAAGCCTGACCGGTTAATGTGAGGGCTACAATTTATTATGCGGCGAGATACAATGCAAGGGCTGTGCCATTGAGATCTACGAAGAGAAACGTGCTTAGCTCTGGCAAGCGAGTTCAGCGAGGCCGTCCTCAGGATCACAGCTCGCTTTTGATTTGCTGTTTCCAAACACAGATGCTCAGTGGGGTCGGCTTTGATGGAGACACCTTTGCGGCAGCTGGAGTAGAACCATTCAGCCCTCGCACAGCAACGAAGGCGTAAGTATGGGAGGATTAAAAGTCTGATTGTTGTATATCTGAGAGCACACTGATGAATGTGAGGGGTGGTGGGTATGTCTTATCCAGCAGAGATGTTTCAGTAACCGTATCGAAACATCAGCATCATTGGCATTTACTATATGACTAGTGTGTACAAGGATGTCTGTGACTGAAACTTACTCCCAAATGGAGCTCTATATTTAGAACCTGTAGCCCTGCTTTGTGATGGGCTGAGCCACTGACCACTAGGATCATCCTGCTGCTGGCCACCGCAGAAGCTGCCAATAACTCCAACCTCTGCTTTCCAGGAGTTTATAATTGAGTGGGTTTCCCCAGAGTTATGAAAACTAGGAACTGAGATGTTAAGCTGCTAATAAGTCATGCTGGTATGTGTGTGCAGAGATGTCTGACTCAAGAGCCCTCTCCACTTCCTGGGCAGAAATTCTCCTCGCTTCCAGCTCTGTTCCTAGCTCTGCTATGATTTCCTACTGGGCTATCTATGATATCTGTGGCTAAGACCTCATCCAGGGGCCTCAGTTAGATGTGACTGTAGATATCGGATACTATCACCCAGAACATCTGAGCTAGATGTACAGATAACTGCTTCCACCACAGAGCACCCTACTTAACCAGGAGTCGATGAGGTTGAGCTTCGGACTGCTGACCTTCTGTGGTTTATCTGCTAGCAGTGGACCTTTCATGTCCACATGGCACAAGAAGATGTAGATGGTGACTTTCCTTGGCTTTTGCTGACAGCGTGACTGGTCTCTCCTTGTGTCTCTTATTTTCCATTTGCAGCAAAGAATGGAGTGATGGTTTTAAGGGAGCTGTCCAGGCTTCTCCACCCCTGGTACCTATGTTTCCTGCTGTGTTTCTCCTCTGAAGAGAACTAATAGGCGGCTCTATAGATGTGGGGGAGAGGGTTTGTCAACTTACTTTAGAATACACTTTAGAATAGTTGGGCAGATGCCATCCTAAGAGTAGATCATCAGTACCCTGTAGAGGTTCAGGGCTCCCAAAGAGCTGAGCAGCAACCTCAGTGTTATGCTCCTGGATAAGTGCCAGGTCCAGTCACCAGGCCATGGGGAAGGGACAGCTTGAGAGGTCCTCCACCCCACTCAGGACACCCGCTCGTAACTCGCTTGTGGTTCCGAATGACAGTTTCTTTGATTCATTTGAATTAAATCTAACTCCCAAGAACCTTGAAATCCTCCTCTATGAGGTTTTCTTGTCTTCTGTGCTTCTTTGAATTTCACTTCTTCCTTAAAGTGTCTCTCAAACATTTGGGGAATTTGGGGGTGTAGAGACAAACATCAGGTCCCCGTGTGCAGCGCAGATCATAAGCTCTGGGCTGCAAGGCTGGAAAAGCACAGGGCTTCCTGCACTCTAAAGGGAAAGCAGGAGATGACAGCCACCCGTGCACCTGACTGCACCGGCTCTCAGGCTGCATGTGGTCACCCAGAGCACCACTACGGCACTGCCACTCTCACCGACCTCTAGGGACCCACATGTCCATTCTCGTGGGGCACCCAAAATGCAAAGGCTTCTTTCAAGACCTCACAAACACAAGCTAAGGAGAGATGAGAGTGTTTCCCCTTTACGTCCTGGGTCCTGGGAAGAGAGATAAGACTGAATCACATGCCCAGAATCCATTTGTGTGTCATTAGCAGATAACTCTCTTCTGAGAAAACCCCATTCCCTGCTCTTCCCACCCAGACCCAACACGAAAATCACATCAGGACACAACTGTCCATTTTGAAAACCAGATTATCCTCCTGTAGATCATACAGTGAATCAGGAATTACTACGTAATGTGGTTGAACTCCATCAACACCTACCCATTTCTCCTTTGAGTTAGTTCTTCCAGCCTACAATGAAATGTATATTTCCATGTCTTTCCTCTGATGATGGCTCCTGTTAGTGCACTTGCACACACACACACACACACACACACACACACGGCTATAATAGGAGAATCTATTATGTACACATGCAGACATACATACAGATCACAAGTATTCGTTCATACACAAGAGCATGCCCACAAGCATACACAGACAAACAGTCATGCATGGCAACATGTCTTCATGTGCACAGCACGTTCTAACACAGGTTCTAAAAAATAAATACCACCAGATAGCTCCCAAAGCATCCAGGAGGTCTGCAGAAAGAAATTAGGTTGAGCACTCAGCCTAAAACATGGGGAGTTCTTGGGCTCCTTTGAGAACAAAGACCGAAAGTTGGGTGGATATCGGTCTCTTTCTAAATAATGAACAGGCTCATTGGAGTAGGTAGTTGCCCTGGAAAAAAAACTTATGTACCATGAGTATTCACAACTCCTTTTCAACTCCTCAGAGGCAGAAAAATTTGATTTTTGTTTGTTTGCTTTTTTCCTTTCTATCATTTCCATGGCAGTTAAAAAAAAAAAAAATCTCATGGGGCCAGAGTTTCTGCTGGGCTACTTGGCATGGGAAAAGCCCAACCAAAGGCCTTGAAACCCTCATTTACAGTACGTGATATTCCCTCTCTCATTAAGCACAATGGTGACTTACTTATGTGATACACTGTAATACACATCTTCATAAAGTCTTTTTTTACTGTTAAATTTTAATAACTTGGGTTATAGGTAGGATAGAAACAATATCTAAGTGGCATTTAAAAGCAAATCTATTAAATTTTAGGGTAACTGTGTTACATGGTTGGAAACATTATCATTTAGATCCTGCAGGGGGAAATGACCATCATATGAAAGAAGGAAAATTGTGTACTTTGGAAAACACAATCCAAGTCTAATATCATCTATGAGAAGGAAATTCTTTGCTCATTACCAAGAAGATTGTTTTTATCTTACCTATAACTAAAGTTATTAAAGTTTGAGAACTGTAAAATGCTTAATGAGAAACTGCAGTATAAATGATAATAGCTGAGACCTGCGTTAGTATTTGTTGATGATTAACTTCAAATCTCTTTTCTAAGATAGTTCCCCGACTTGCACGGTGCCCCCCCACCCCCATGAGTGTATAACGACTGAATGGTTAAACCAGGCAGTAAAATATTCAGTGGGTAACCATGGAGACAACAACGGTATCAGGGTGCACTTCTAGTTAGAGTCAAGGGTAAAGTTGGTATGTCAGCCCAAATGGGAAGCAAATGACTTCGCCCCCTTATTCCAATTTACACCCTCACCCTCTTTTCTTTCATATAGTCAGGCCAGGGTGTTCTTATTGAGACAGAGTGGCAGCTACCTGGCCATGAGAGAAGCCATGGGAGGCACAGGTGAGTATCTATAACCTATTGCAACTGGAAGGAGCAAACCTTGGCAGACACATCTGGTTACAGGTCAGCTGGAGTTATGGTCATCTGCAGACTGCATGAGACCAAATGCCGATGTGCTCTGTAAGGATATACTGGCTTTCTGATTCCTTCGCAGACAGATAGACAGTGGAGCTGCTGATTTTTTCTGCTCTTAGCTCAGGCTTTGTTACTCAGGACTCTTTATTAGGACTGTGACTGGTATGGCCCATATATGACTAGGTGGGACAAGTTACTTTCTACTAAGAGGACATCCGTTATTCATTTAGGGCTCCACGTTACAGAACCTCCTGGACATTGCTGTAGACTGTGGTTAGGCCCACTCGGGAACTTTTAAAAAGATACCAATGTGCCCAGTTCACTTTCAGTGATTCTACTCTTCCTAATTTAGAGGGAGGGTGGAATTTCAGATGTTTCAAAGCTCCAAGTGCTATGCCAAGCACTGTGGCTGGGAAACACGAACTTGGGGGAGTGGTTTCCAATCTTAGCTGTTTGTCCTGCTCATCTTAAAACTCCCAGTCCCTGAGTTCCATCTGCAAGAATCCTACTGTGATCGTTTTCAATTATCATCTGGCCAGGCGTCTCATTAGATTTCTAGGGGTGTGTTACACTCCTGCTTCGGAGGGTGGCTCCTGAACCAGCTTGACAGGTGGAGAAGCAGAGCAGAAAGGGCTTCTCTGTCCCTTGGTAAAGCCCAGAGATTGCAGAAGGGGAGTATCAGTGGATTCAAAATGGGTACAAGTTCTTAAAAGGGGCTCTCAGAGCTTTTCCAGACCACAGTGTGACACACAGAGAGGGCAGTGTCTTGCCATGCACTCAGAAAGAAAATAAAATTGCCAGAGGGTTTATCTAGCCTTATTGTGTCTCCCCAAACCCCAAAGTGAAGAAGAAGTCCAGCAGATGAGGGCTCTCTGCATTCCCCAGGGTCACGGAAGACAGAAGGGTTGGGTCGGGACTTGAGACGAGGGAAAGCTTAGAAAGACAAGATGGGACCAGCAGTTAGGGGTCTATTATGCCAGGCAGAAGGACCGGGCTGTTACCCTCTAGGCCATGAAGCACCTCGAAGATTCTGAGGCATAGCTGGGGATTGTAAGAAGAGTGTTTTAAGTATAATTAACTTAGAGAGGAGACAGTAGAACAGAGAAAGAGGCTGACTAGGAGCAATTTTTGCTTTTTTTTTTTTTTTTTTTTTTTTGGTGGTACCAGGGATTGAACTCAGGCCCTGTGCTTCCAATGTAAGTGTGGTACCACTTGAGCTAAATCCCCAGCCCTAGGAGCAGTTTTAAGAGTCTATGGAAGATGTGAAGGTCTCAGCTTTTATCTTATGAAGACTGAGAACATAGTCTGAAGGTGTACGTTCTCTCCCAGCTCCCTTGGTATGAAGGATATAATTCTGCCCCAAAGCACTGTGAACTCCAGGTGCCAAACTGTTGAGTACAAGTGTGAGTGGGGCTGTTGGAGAAGATCATAGAGAATGTGTGTCAACAGGTGTTAGACTTCAAGTATTAAAATCCAGTGCCAAACAAGACACCTCTTGGTGATCTCTGAGCTCTAATTTGAAGGGTATGCACAAGGCCAAATGCCTCCATTATTCTCATGGCCCTACACTATTCCTCCCCAGGAGATACCAGCCCCCTGCTCTGTGAGTTCATCTTCCTCTCTGCATATAGAGTGGTGCAGAAGAAAATCTAGGTAAAATGATAGTACACAGTTTGGAACCAAAATGACAGGACACAGTTTGGAACCAGGGAGCAAGGAAGGTTTCTTGGCTTCACACCATTTTCTCTGTACCAGTGTCTCTGGTTGGGCAGGGCAGGTACCAGCTAGCTCAGTAACATCCCAAGGAGACAATCCTACATTGCTCCACAAGGCAGAAAGTTCACACCCTCCTCACCTGCCACCAGCAATCACTCTGTGATTCCCCCTTTGCTGTGTTACAAATGCCTGAGAGGGGGTCAAGGAAAGAAATGGCTTCATTAGCAAATTACTGAAGATTGACTTGCATCACTTTGCTTTAATTATGCAAGAATGTTGTACAAATCATTAGGTAAAAGTTTGATGTAACTCTTCTTTCAGTTAAACACAATGATGGAGGCAAAGTCTGCATTAGTGTGCAGATTCCCTGGGACTTTGTCTCTGTGGAAAGGAATGTCTTCAGCTTTCCGCCAAAATAAAGGTCACCAGACAGAAGCCTCCCCCATCCAGCTCCTACTTCCTTGAACATGCAGTGTAATCAAACAAGATGTGTCACACTGTGGAAACCAATGGTGCAATTATATTGAATATGCCTGTTGCATTACGACCTGGTCCCCTACTCTGCCACAGTGCTCAGAATGTCAAAGAGCCTGGGCCCTGGCTCAGAGGAGAGTGTGATGGGGTCTGATTCTAAAGGCTTCAGCCTGTGGAATTTATCTGTCCTATTTCCCTACATTAAGAAATAAGCAATAATCCCAGGGCCTTACCTGAGTCATCCTGAGAACAGAAGCTGCCAGTGAGAGCTGTAATCTGAAAGGAGCCTGTTAAAAATATGAATCTCAATCCACAAACCCAGGTGTTGCAAGAAAACAACCTTTATTTTCTGAAAAAAAAATGTAATACCTCCTTGAGTCTTTATTCTTTTGTCCAACAAATTCATGTCAGATAATTTGAAATGCTTGTGTAGGAACGGTCTAAATCAGGAAAATGGACAGAGCTAAGAAATGCTGGGGAGGGAAGAAGGGTAAATTCTTGGCCCTCAGTCTTTGTTGACATCTAACACAAAGTGCAAGGTCCTGCTGATCCTTGACTATTCATCTAGGCAGCGCAGAGTAGGGAGCATCCTTTAAAGATAGCCCATCCTCCATTGTTCCTGTGTCTCACAGGAAACTAGCTCTTTCGGTCTCTCAGCCCAGATGATTTGCCTGAGGCTGACTCAATGGACCAGTCCCCGAAGGGGAGACACAGTGCAGCCGACCTGCTCATTCTACCCTGGCCACACTTCTTAGTTCAAAACTTACACCTTCAAGATTACACGATGCAAATTTGTCCCTGGGAATGCAGCTAGAATGACTGGAAAGAAGTGCTCTTTTGGGGAGGATCACTGCATTGGAATTCTGAGAGGGGGATTGCTGGCAGCGAGCTACAACTGTCTGGAGGGGGCTCGCTAGTGGGAGAAGGCAATATGGAAGACTGCAGAGCTGAGAGGTGGCAAGAGCTGGGATTCTGATGGCATTCTTGAGCTCCTGTCCAGCTCTGCCTGAAACCATCTGTGCCCCCTACACTTTCCAGTCACATGAATTGGTAATTTCCTCTGCCTGTTCCATCGAGTTTGAGCTGGTCTTCTGTCACACGCAGGGAGGAAAATCTGCATACGGCACGATGGATTGAAGAGGGAGAATCATACCAGCTCGAGAGCCTCACTAGCAGAGTAGATCCAGGTGCGATGGGGCCTGACACCGATGTGATTTTAAGGCAAATGTTACAGATACAACATGAGGCACGTGGCCCGGGAAAGGACCCTAAAAAGGGGGTCCTGAAACTTGAGGTCTTTAGTATCGTGGCAAATGGGAGACCCAAAGATGGGTTTCCATTCCCTACAGAAAGCATTTGGTAGTATCACTTGATCTCTGTCATTCTCAGTTCCATCATCAAAAGCAAAAGAGTTGGATTATGTTAAATCTCACACAATCTCCGTTGAAAAAATGGCATTGCTTTAAATTAGCTTTTGGAGTATGTACGTGGCTGAAATCCTTTGTCTGGGTATTCTAATGGCTTGGGATCTCTGTATCATTTTTCTAGATCTCCCACCTGCAGGCCACGACACCACTCCATTAATACTGGCCCAAGAGATGGGCCCAAGGATTCAAGGCCACTATTCATTTCCACCATCTTGGTAGACACAGGACCAAGGAAGCCAGGGGTGGGGGTGGGGCAATATAGGAAGAAAAATACCAAGCTATTTTACTCTCTTATGAAATGTTTCTTCCCTGGCTGTCTGAGCAGAGAAGCTTTCTTAAAGAATGTTTTCATACAAAATTTCTAAAATGCTGAAAATACAATAAGATTAACGGCCCCTGGAGGCTATGGTTTAAATATTTTATCTCCTTAGATATCAGTTACACTGCACTTTCCTCCAAGGATCTAAAGTCTTTTAAATATAGCATCTAATTAATCCTCTTGTCATCTGGGGATGGAGCAGCATCATTACCCAGATTTCACAGGTGAGGACACAGAAGCTGTGGAAAGAATGTCCATGGGCAGAAACAGCCCGTCTGCAGCCTGTGGGGACCCTGGCCATGGCACTGGTGGCCAACCCACCAAGGGCATCATGGGGCCACCATGCTGTGCCCAGCAAAACACAGCTCATTCAAACTGCAGTCAATAGTCCCCTAAGTTGTACTGTGTGAGGGCTGGGCACATGTTCACCCCAATATGCACAGATAAAGCCTCAGAGAAAGTGACTCACTTTACCAAGAGGTAACAGACTTGGGATTCAGATGACAACATGTCTAATGAATCCTTTGATCTGTGCATCTTTACAAACAGGCACATTATTTTGAAAACAACCACTTTATCAATAGAGTTGTTGGAATGCAATGATTTTTCTCTCCCTAATGGTGAGAAAATTACACAGAACATCCTTGGCTTCTGTTGAGTGCACACTTTCCATGTGTGGCTGATATCAGCCACACAGAGCCATCTGCAGCTCTGACTTCTAGACCAACGTACCCACCTTGATGCTCACATTCAGGAGCCAGAGAACAAGCTAAAACAAACATCCCATTGGCTCAAGTGGGGAAATGATGGGTGGTGGAGTCAGGGTTCTTCTCATAATTGCTTTTCTGGCCACTGAGTTTCATTTTTCAAGCCACTAGGATTGCTTGCATCCTGCATTTAGCAATGTGAGTCATCACTGCTGGTGACTTCCATGGGTTTGTGCAGTTGGCACAGGCTTGCAGGAGAGACACTGCCATGGGCCACAACCGTTCATGTGAGCATTGCTGTCACCATGGCTGTATGCGGGAGGGTGGAGAATGTTCCAGAACTTCACATCCATAGCATCCTCACTTCCTGACACAGGTGAGAGTGGTGCCTGGGAGAAGAAGGGGTTGAAAGAGAAGACAACCTGAACAACAGAAAAAGAGGAGGAGACAAAGACAGAGGGGGGAAGGAAGGGAAGAAGGGAGGTGATGGGTAGGTAGATAGGTAAATAGATTATGACAGACAGATACAGATAGGTAAGATAGATGGATAGACAGATATAAATGATTAATAGATGCTAGATATAGATAGAAAATAGATATGGAAGGAGGTAGCTAAGCTAAGATAGATAATAGATAAGCTAAAAAGATAGATGATAGATACAGATATGGATGGATGCTTGGTAGACAGATACAGATAGATAATAAACATTAGGTATAGATGATAGATACAGGGAGAGAAAGTAGATAACATAGGAGATAAATAATAAATATACATGTAAGATAGATGATAGATACAAATTAATATACATAAATAGAAATCATAAGGAGACAGAAAAAATAATAGATGTTAGCAATATAAACATAGATGACAGAGGCTATCCATACATAGGGGATAGACAGATGACACAGGTATGGACAGAGAGATTCTAGATAGACTAGCAGACAGATATGGAGAGATTAACAGATATATAGATGCTACACAGATATCATACATATATAGATGATAGAAGATCAATACAGATAAATGATAGATACACATAGAAGATCGGTAGTAGACAGACATAGAAAGTTATAAATAGAAGATAGAGAAACAGAAAATAGATACCTGTAGATAGATGACTGAAGCTAGATGATAGAAGGTACATGGATAGAAGATAGAATGTGGAAGAGCATGTCACAGAGAAAAAAACCAACAAAGAAATAAAAAGACATCCAATGGAAAAACAAACACAGAGAGAGGAAAACACAAAGAGATGTAGAAGTACAAGGAAAAGAAAAAGCAGGAAAAGAAACACCCATCCTGAGACAGGAATCTCTGACCTGAGCTGTAAAATGACAAGGATTGAGTGAGCAGTTTTTAATACAGATAATATTGTCCGTGTAGTCTATAAATATAAAATTAAATGCTGACCTCTCTGGTCCATGTCAGAAGTCCAGGCCAGTGTCAGCACATATTGTTTTTATTTGTTTCAAGAGAAAATAGATCAACAACATTAACCTCCCAATGAACAGAGAATTGAATGAATTAAAAAGCAGAGCCATAAATCGCACCAGTTTTATTGGCACTGTGATAAACACGCCCGCGGCTTCACAGGGAGTGGGGTCTGGGATATTCTCAGTACCCGAAGCAGTCTCTTTGCCACCAAGAGAGAAAAAGAGGTCTGAGGGCTCTGGTTCTGCTGCCCCAGTTCCACTGCCCCATCCGTCACCGGCTGACAGCGGGTCCAGCGCATGCTCTGACACATGCTGAGGAGGAGGAGGACCCAGAAAGCAGGCTCCCCGGGGGAGCTGCGACACCCCAGCGGCCCACTCGCGGGCCTCAGGTGACAAGAAGCATCGTGAGAAGACAGGTGGCAGCCAACTATAGGGCCAGAGAATCCCGGGGGGCTCCTAGCCCATCCCTGGCAGTAGCCCACTCTCTGGCCGCCGCTATCCTCAGGCCAATCAGTTGTGCACAAGAGAAGCTGGCTGCAGGGGGGGGGGGAAGTGGGTTTTATTTCCAGTTCAGGAATTCACACCCTAACTTGGACAGTTGCTAAATAAAGCATCCTTCCCCTCACCAACGTTCCCTTCACAGGAACGTTTTAGCGCCGGCTTCAGGATGGATCTGAACAGTTCTTGATTATGATGCTAGTGTCGATCGTACACTATGTCGATGTACAAAGGAGGGCCGGTCACTAACGGGGGGGGGGGTGCTTCTTAATTTGCCGGTCTGGCTGCAGGAGTTTCCCAGAAACTCAGAGCCTTCTCTCTGTCCACACTGTTGTTACTTTCACGAACTTCCTCTCAAGCAGCTATAATCCTGGAGGTAGACAGGTAGCACAATGACAGTTGAACACATTCTTTTTCAGTCATTCCTTAGCTGGCATCATCGGTAGGAGAGAAGAAGATGCAATGATCTGAGGAGAAGAATCTTATATGAAAGAAATGCACACAAAAAAGGCAACATAAATCAGACTGAAAATAGGTTTCATTTATAAACAAAAGAAATGTTACACAGTGTATTTTTAATCCTCTGGTAAACAAATTGACTAGATCATTAAAACTCAGAAATAATGACGCTTTGGAACAAATTTACAAAGCAATAAAGATTCCCCAGCTATTAAAATATTTGCAGATAAGAGTGTTCCATAAAGCTGTTATTTGCTATGAAATCTGTATTAAGTTACATATCTGTCCTAAGTTTCACGTTTTAAGTCTTCCTCTAACTGTGACAACACTTGGTGAGGGTTAGGTCAGCTTACCGACACGATCTCCTAGCTGGTTAAGTTTACACCTGCTTACTTTGATCAAAGATCCCTTCTCTTCGGCACTGTGTTGGCAGGTGTGTGCTTTGGCATGACGCGCTCAGTCTCCCAATTTAGGATGACCTTCTTTATCTTAAAAACAGGATCTGGGGGCCGGAGGATTAGCTCAGTGGTTCCGGCGCCTGCCTTGCAAGCGCAAGGTCCTGAGTTCGATCCCCGGTAACCACATAGAATGCTGGGCGTGGAGACACGCCCACCAACAACCAACACCGCATACCACAATGCCGGGCGTGGTGGCTCACGCCTGTAATCCCAGCACTCGGGAGGCAGAGACAGGAGGATTGCTGAGTTCGCGGTGGCTTGCCTGGGCACCATAGTGAGCTCAGGGCCAGCCTGAACTACAACGCAAGACCCTGTCTCAAAAAGAAAAAAAAGAAAGAAAAAACAGGATCTGAGGTCGGGTGCCAGTGGTACAGCGTGTGTGAAGCCTTGGGTTCCACACCCAGCAAGAATAATAATAATAAAAGCAGCCAGCATGGATATTTATGGTGTGCTATATAATTTCCTAAGAGCTTTGCTTAAATAAGCACATACCGTTTCCACCGTACTCCTGCGAGTCATAGTATCAGCCACGTGTCTACCAAACTGAGACACTGAACAGTCCCTTCGGTTGCCCAGCCTTAGCCTATACGTGGCAGAGTGGACACTGTAGCCCAGGCAATCAGGCCACACCATCTTCCCTCTCGGTCACTACACTCTTCACTCACAGCTTTCCCAGGCCCTGCCTGGTGGGTCCCTGAGTCTCACATCACACGATTTTTAAAGGCCACACACTGTCCTGCCCACGGCTCCAGTGTGGCTTCTATGATCACTGGAACTTGGGTGACATGGACCTCAAGCCAGGTCTCCAGGACTCCTCCCATCCTCTGAGGGCCAGTCTAGAGTCTGCTTCCGCCTGACAAGCTCCCCTGGAAAGTCACAAATGCCTCACATCAGCCCGGTGCACCTCTGTGTCCACCAGAGGTCACCACTTTGGGCGACGTTGCGTTCTCCCCGGTGCTCTGGGGCGCTGTGGGGAGGAGGGCTTTCTCTAGCTCTGGGACACCCTAGTTCAACTGCATCCCAGTATAGAGACAGTGCTATTCATGCTCCCACATTCTTCAGTGTTGTTACCCCACGGAGACACCCTGAGCTTTCATCTGCAGCCTTCATGCCATGGGGCATAAGGAGGGGAAGAAGGAGAACCCTCTGTCTACAGAGAATCCTCTTCCCTCGGTTCACAGCCTCTAGCTTCACCTGAACAGAAGAACATTCATGGAAATCAACTCCAGCACAACCCTATGAATCCGTCAGATTTGCTGAAGCACCTTCGCATTTTCTATGGCACACAGGATTTCCTATTGAACCGTGGAGCAAATTTGCACAAGGAAACATACTTTTCATTTTTATATCTTCACAAACAGAACCAGCTGTCAATCTCTGGTTTTGATGATCTGAGTTGTCTTTTTCTACCACTCTGTCAGGTGAGATATGGTGGATAGACTAGTTCTGGTCAACTGAGCAGAATATATCATCCGCCGCCATTTGGGGCTTCGGAAACAAGCTGCCCATTTCTCTGCTGTACCCATTTATTGCTGTGAGACTTAGGGAAAGTTGTTCCTTTTTGCTGAGCCCGTTTCCTTCTCCTAAAAATGAGAATTCCCACAGAACCAGTTTCATAGGATTCGTCACTGAATAAGTAAAACATCCATCTCAGCAGATCGAGCTCTTGGGTGGAGCCTCCTACAGGCAAGAGACAGGGTCTGGGCCATAGCTCAGGTCGGTCCCATGGGCTCTGGTGACCGGCAAAAAGGTGGTCCGCGTTTGGAGAAACATTTCAGGGACGTGGTCCTGGCTGAACGATTGTACAAAGTAGTGCTTCTGGCATGAATCTTCTTGAAAATCTGGAGAATTCAGTTCTGCGTCCCCTGAAGACTGTGCTAGCTCGTGGCAAGTCGGGAGAGTGGGCAGCCTCCTCCCTGCAGCCTGAACCTACATGTGTAACCAGAGCTCTGAGGAGGGTGACTTCGCGCTCATGTTACCTCAAGGGGCCCCATTCTACCATCCCTCCTGGGAGCTTGCCCTTCCAATGAGGGCTGAGAAGCATCTACCAGGAACAAAGTCGAATGAAGACCTTCAAATCAAATGAAAACGAGCAACACTGAACCTCAGGTGATACTCACCTCATCCCAGCTAATAGATCCAGAAATAATTTTTTGTGAATGTTAATGCCTTTTAGGAAAAGACATTTTGAATTCAGGTAGGGAATTGCTGAGTTAAATGCTAAGATCTTAATCTCAGGCCACTGAGATCCAGGTTTGTCTGATGGAGAAGACTGTCAGGAAGTGAAGTTTGAAGTGAACACAGGGAAGAGCCTGTGTGGACACAAGCCTGTTCAATTTTCTCTGTCATCAATGCATCTGCATTTGTTTGTATAGAACATTTATTATTTAAGAAGCAGAGGTCTTGTCTGTAACATGGATTGTTGAGTTGCCCGTGGTGAGTTTAATTAATTCCTCTGGTGTAGACGCTCCAACTCGATAATTCCACATGAAAAGATGGAGTTTGGCACCTGTGAGAAATAAAAGTATTAATCTCCTTTATCACTCTGTTTTATATAGAACTTTTATTAACATGTGCTCATGAAGGAGGGGCAGAAGATAAAACATCCACATGTCAGCCGTTTTCTAAGAGAGACTGGCAGGGGGCTGGCCCGTAGATCTTCAGAGAATGATGTTGAATTATTACCCACCATTAGGAGGGAGTGTTCATTGCTCATTTGTCTGGGATAGAAAAGCTTCTTCCATAATATTGAGAGCTAATAGCTCCAGGAAGAGCAGGATTTGGGTTCCTAAATTACCAGAATTGGCTGAGTACCAAGACTAACCTCACCGAGTTTTCCATTTCTGTCAGAGCAGGAGAGACACTAACCCCAGATCAGATGTCCCAGGGGCCAAAGAAAAAGCAGCCAAACCTCCAAGCAGCAGATAAATATCAGGGAGCCCTCACACTGATCGATTTAGCTGAATTCTCGTACTGTACAGAGGTTTGACATCGTGTGAATTCGCCTTCATATTTTTATTTGCCTTTATAAAATATTTCTAACCCCTTCCCAATCTAACCAATGACTTGGTGCCCCCAAAAAGAAGAGGTTCATTTGGAAACCAATGACACCCCTCCTGCTGGGAAGGGGTGGAGACCGGTGCTTCTCTGCAGCTCTGTCTGTTTACATTTTCTTCCTGGCCTCCGGGGCCACTGAGACCTCTACCAGGGGCGTCGGGCCCCAAAGACAGGCAGAGGTGACCAGTTCAGGTATTGATCCATTCTGACTCACATAAAACCTCTCACCTCCCTCAGAGCACGAGGACCATGGTCAGCGTCTGATATTCCACGTGGAGATAAACTATGAATATAAAAAATCTGCATCCATGACAACATGGGCTATGATCTCATCCCATCCCCGTGCTGAGCAGAGCGCAGCTAGTGAGAGTTCACTGGGACTGCTGGAACAGCAGCCTGCTGGGCGGGCCGGGACACACGGCCAAGCATCTGTGTCACAGCTCCACTGACAGTCCTCCCTCCTAGGGATGGCTGAGGGAAGCGGAAGCGAGGCCAGCGTCACTGCTGGAAGGGAGCTGACCACGACATTTGCCATTTACTACGCAGCTTTCAGGATCATGGACTGAGCTTTTTGCTCCTCTCTTTCTCCCCCCTCCCCCATCTCTCTCCCTCCCCCTCCCCCCCTCTATTTTTTCTCTGACTCCTTCAGTGCCTGAGACTGAACCCAGGACCTCACCACGAACGTACCCCAGCTTTTTCTATTTTTCATTCTGAGATGCGGCCTTGTCAAATCACTGTATTGCCTGGATTGGATTTGAACTCGTGATCCTCCTGCCTCAGCCTCCCAGAGTACTGGCGTCACAGCCATGTGTCACCATGTCCTGCTCTGCCTTCCTGGTTGTGCAACTGAGGACAAGCCCAAGGGACCAGTGTCTTGTTGAGCGGAGCCAAAGTCACACACTGGAGCAGACACTTTCTCTCCCCAAAGCCCCTTACGCTCCAGCACCTCCACCTCCACGCAGCACCCCCAAGAACTGGAAGGGAAAGGTCACCCTAGGGACCCAGAGGTTATGTCTCTTCTTCAGGTCCTTACCAAGACATTCATACTTTTTAGGCTTTGTGTATAGCCCCAAATCTAAGAAATGACGAGGTCAGGTTTATAAATTATGATAAGTTTTAAATATTTACTTTTCATAAATTAACATCTTTAACATAAAAATAAATTGCAGTGCAGACAATTACAGCACTTATTAAGCCCTTAACCCTGATGCATCCTGGACTTCATGGGCTGGTGACAACTCACTCACTTAAAATCAGGGTGTCCAGGTCCACAGCGCTGTGTGTAACTATGCACAGACTCCAGTGGAGATTGTGACCCCTTTGGGTCTGGCTGTGATTGAAAATGGCACTGGTATGGTTCTCCTGACTCCCAGGCTTCTGAGTTTTCTGCTCCTTCAAGGCCATTCAGTGACTAAACTGAGCATAGCAGTGCACACCTGTAATCCCGGCACTTAGGCTGAGGCAAGAGGATACTCTTGAGTTCAGACCAGCCTGAACCATAGAGTGACACCTGTCTCCAGAACAAGCAAGCAACCAAAAGACCATTAAGTAATCAAATATCCAAATGGACGATTATATACCTGGTAGTGTCCACGAGGAGGGACCATGTCTTTGTCCATAGGCAGCACAGCTATCACATACAGTTAAGAAGCTGCTACCTCCACTTACAAGAGGGAAGAATTGAGTGTGAGAAAGATGACCATTGCAAAGCATTCTGGGAGCCACGAAGGCCCAAGACTTCTGTAAGGCATGATCAAAATATTTGATGAATATTTAAATTTTAAAAATACTATATTAAAAGTCATACTGCCGTTATCCTTTTGCTTTCAACACCCTTATCCTATCACTCTTGTCACTTACTAAGGTTGATCTGGACGTTCTTTCCCCCTGAGTGCTTTTATAAGATCTGATCAAAAACATGGTGAGTGCCTGTGCTGAGTACTAGCCAATGCAAAGGTAAGTTCGTAAAAATGTTGTGCTATGTCCTTGTTCACATAACTAGCAGACGTGACACTGTATGCTTTCTGAATCTCCCTCAAAGTCAAAGTGACTGTGAAAGGTAGATATTTTAAATCAGTTCAGGACTTTGCGGCAGCCAGGACAGTACAACTAAAGACACTCACAAAAGAGGCCTCCTCGAACTGCTTCAGGAAGTAGCAAGAGTGGTATTTTAAACAAAAGTGGGGCATTTCGGGAGGGGGGGTAATGGCAATGTTTCTTACTGTCATAATTTTTTTAAATGGAAACATTCGCCACATTTTCCAGTCACGCCATGCATGAGCACAAGGCTTTCGTGCCTTTTTCCATGACGACTGTGAGGCAGATTTTGGAGGAAGGGAGAGTTCTACATCAGGGCACTGCTCTGAACCCTCTGGAAGGCAACCTGCAAACTCTTCATGAAGGCCTTGCCAGGAGACCCCCCTCCCAAAGCCGCCAAGGCCATGAACAAAAAAGTAGCCTGCAATCTCCAGGAAGCTCTGTGACGATGTCTTGAAGATTTGCAAAGGGGAAGAGGCGTGACGAAGATGGGATAAGATGTGTAGTCTGGCTTGTCTAACCCTCCTTTCCACCTTCCCTAGTCACTCCATATATCTGAGATCCTCAGGGAGCACCACTCCCTCCTTCCTTCAGTCTCTGTGGCTTTGATGGGCTGCCCACTCTAGGCTTAAGGGGCATCACTGGGAGCATTGAAGTGCATCCCCCGGATTACAGAGAGCAGGAGTATTCCCAACTCCAGGAGCTTTTCTTTCAATGGTCTATTCTCAGCCAATGGTTCCCAGAAGACTGAGGCGTGTTAATTGTTACTAAAATGCTACTGAAGAGAGACAGAGTTACGCGATAGACCTCAAAGGACTCTGAGGACGTAGTTATTAACACTGGAGTATGTAAGTCATGAGCTTTGTGGTCAGATCTTGTCCCAAATGTGACTTTGAACCTCTCTCGGCAACAGTCTACCCCTTTGTAGAGTGGAGCTGATAACATCTACTTCTTCTGTCCCTCTGTGATTGAGATGATATTTGTAGACTTTAGCCACCTAATTCATATGCAGTGTATTATCTAGGTTGGAGGGTGTGGGGAGGAAGCAACCTTCACAGATGCCTGAGCTCTTGGGCATCTGCAACAGTCTCTGCCAACTACCTGCACTTCCTGCCTCTGTAACTATGAGAAGGAAATGATCACAGTGTAAGTTACCCTGACTGTAATAAATTGTGACGGGAGCCTAAATAGTCTAAGAACACATGGTAAGACTCTCCAGGGCATCATGAGACCGTATCTGTTTGACCAGCAGACAGGCCACAGACCTGAAGCAGAATTGTGGAAGAGGAGGAGGAAGAAGTCACTCCTGTCTACCTTAACTCTTTCTTTGAGTTTCACAAAAGACACTGTCCATGGGTAGGCCCATATGTAGGCATACCTGTGTACATTTATGTGCATGCACCTAAAACCTTATGCATATTTTCACACATCAGACATCCTTCTGCAGGTATGCACAGAACACACATTCCCACAGGCTGCTAGGATTACTGTATAAAAGCCTTAAATGTTACCACTCATTTCTGAGTCCCTCTCCAACCAGACTCTGACACTGGACACGAAGACTATCTTCCATCTCTAATATCAGTCTATGCCTCCACTGAAGCCACACTGCATTGAAAGAGTGGCTAAGTATCAGTTAGTTCTTGCTGAATAACAAACTGCTCCAAAAATATAGAATCTGAGGCAAAACCCAAGAACCTAGCGCCCTAACCGCAGTTCAGAACTTTGGTTTGGGTTCAGCTGAATAGTTTTTCTATACTTGGCAAGGCTCACTCGTGTATCTGCAGTCAAGGGCAAGGTTGTCAGAAGAGTGGCTGATCTCAGATAACTTCTACTGGGGAACATGTGTCATTCTACGTAGACCTTCATCCTCCTGTAGGTTGGCCTGGGCATGTTGGTATGAGGTGCTAAGAGACACAAAGGAAAAGCACACGAGAGCTTTCAAAGCCCACAGTCAAGGTACACTTTGTTTCCTTCGCTCTATCCTGTTGGCCAGAACAAGTCTCATGATACATTCACATGGCTGAGATGGAGACGGAGATGCCCTTCTTGACTGAAAGAGTGACAATGTCACACTGGAAAGAGAAAAAGAAAGGGGAAGGGGTGCACAACGCTTTGGGTCATTTTTGCAAATGATTGATCATAATATATACAGTGAAAGAACCTGGGGAAGAAAGGACCTGGATAATTATCAAGAGTCCCAACTGAGACGGGCAGGGCTGAGTTTTCCTGTGGCTTTACCCCCATATTCTCCACCTTTTTGTTGCTGTAGTAACCCTGCTGTTTCCCCAAAACATGAGAAAACCATTTTGCTCTGTTGCATTTTCCACTGACAGTTGAGAATACTTTTTTACCCATTTATGGGTGCAAATTAATGAGATGACAACAGACTGAAACCAATGACAACTGCTAATCTGTAAGCAAAAACAAGGGATGAGGAGCCGAGAGCAGTACAGCTGTTTTATTTTAATTGAGAAATGATTTTATGTTAGAAACACTCAATATTCTTGGCAAATTAAAAATAATGAAGTGAATTGATACCAATGATATTTTCTTTTTGCTCACTATCCCTTTGTAAATCTATTTCTTCACACAAATTGACAGGTCTAATTGATACATACGCTATTATTCCTCATTAGTAGGCTGAATAAAATAATTCTTGATTAAATTTATTGCAATTTACCCATCCAGCATAATGTTTGCAAGCTATAAAAGTCAATCAACAGGAAACAGGGGGAAGCCAATGACATTATTACATTTTATATAATGCATAAGTGGCCTTCTCACCCTGCTGAAAAGAAGGCCCTCCGAAGACCCCCAAGTGGGAGACACACTGTGAAGAGGAAACTGACACTATGCTGGTTTTAGAGCATTCAACAAGGGTTCGAGACCTCTGCCCCCCCCCCCATGCTGCTGGTCTGGGCTCAAGCCATCCCTGCTCTCCTGGCACAAGCCCCTCCTTAATCAGGCCTTCAGTCCACAATAGCTTTAACCTTCAGTGATCTCCAGTGGCCTGGCGTTGTCAATGGAATTTGGTACCCACACTTATCCTCCCTCCCAGATAGACACCAGAGAGAGGAGGAGAGAAAGAACCACGACCCAGCTCTCCTGAGCTTTTCCACCACAGGACACCGACACAGGAATCCCTGCGTTCAACTGTCCTTGCCAGTGTCTCGGCTATCAGAATCCGTGCCTATATCCAGCTCCATGGATACATTCTGCTTGGTTCACCAGGATGTTTTAGTGTATCAATTAATTCTATCCTTTAAAAACTTGTCACTTGCACTTAAACTCTGGTTTACTCCATATCTGCCCTCCTGGATCATTTTCTGTATGGATCTGAGCTGAAGATGCACTCTTTGGATGAGTGCATGTTTTCTATTCTCTGTTTTCTTGCATTCTGTCCACTTCATTGCTGTCTGTCACCTGCCTTCTACTGAAAGTATCTAAATGAGTGACTCTCGTAGAAGACGGTCTCTGAGTGCTCAGGGCTCCCATCCTGCAGGGATCCTGCTGACTGTGTCTTCTGGGCTGGAAAGAAGTAGTGAATGCTTGGCTCTTGACTTGGCAAACCACCCCCACACCCTCGATGTGTTTAGAAGCCCCCAAATGGCTTTTCTCTTGTGCTGCAGTCTCACCCCAGGATTTCACCCTTTTGGTCTCTTCTATCATCTGTCAAACACAGCCTTCCTGCGTCCCATTCACCAAGTTCTACTCTGCAGGCTGTGAGCTATGAGTATGTGCTCTTTCGCAAGGTCATGATGACAGGCTTCCCTATATTCCCACCTACAGTACCCTGGTAAGGATTGGCACAAAGGTAGTCACTCCGATGGTCCACACTTCATGTAACATTCTTAACCAGACCCAGAGGAGCCTCTGAAACATCATAAGTGTTCAGAAAGTGGTTTTCAATTTAGATCTTACACCTCCTTTCTGGTCAGTTCTGTCAGTTCCGTATCCCTCTCAGTGGAAAATTTTTTCTCAGACCACCGCATACTTTCAGAAGTATACATCCATCTCCACGAGAACTGCCTGCTGTTATCAGAGGTTCACCCAAGCCCAACCCCATGCCAGGCACTGCCCATCTACCTTAATCACCCATAGCATCACCTGAGAGGTAAATCTTCTTACCACCAAAGCCTCTCCTCCTCTTCCTTGTCTTCCTCCTTCTTCTCAGAGAAGGCCTCAACCGTATCGACTCAAACTTCAGAACTGGGAGACACCACCACTGTTCCTGTCATCATTCAGGCCTCCCACGCTGTGCCCTGTTCTGCATCATGACCTTAAAACTGAGATGTTCTAGGGCTAGTACATTGCAAGTGCAAGGTCTTGATTTCAATCCTCAGTACCAGAAAAAAAAAGTAACGTAACAAAAAATATTTTTTTAAAAAAATCAGATGGTCTTCCTCTTTCTGTCCCCAGATCATAGAGGTATTTCAAGTCCCTATCACTCAATCATAAATTCCACATAGGGAGGGGCCGTCCCTGTCTTGTTCACCACTATAGGCTTAACATGCTACGATAATACCTAGAATCCAATAATCATAATAATCACGTAATAATGACGTGGTTCTTTCTATTAGACACTCATGTAATGGCTCTTATGATCAACGGCTTGTATGAAGATTCTCACACAGCAATGCTCTGGCGTGAAATTATGTCACCATTTCTACAAAAGAAGGATGCGAATCAGGGGAAACTCCTTGAAGGTCCCACAGACAGCAAGTCACAGAGCCTACAATGGAGACTGGGCCTGTGGCAGGCTCTCTGCTCCAGACTCTGGTTCCTTGATCCTCAGGGTATGTCATATCTGTGGGAGCCGAGTTCTGAGCTGAGGGCATGAGTGGGTCAAAACACACTCCCTTAAATCTCCTTGCTCCAGGTTGAGCACCTTGCTGGAGCCACCAAGTAATTCTTGAGGTATGAATCTATTCTTCTCACCCCTGCTTAGAAGCTCCAGTAGGCCCCCAGCCCCGAGTGGATCACAAGATCTAGGCCCCTCTTCTCCATCTTCTCTTCTCTCCCTTCTGTCCTCAGCCACACCAAACCTCTCACATCTTCCTAGAAGATTTCTCTATGGTGTGTCTTGCCTCAGGCCGCTGCACAAACTCCTCCCTCACTCCTAAGCAGCTCAGAATGGTGATTAAAAGATTTGATGAATATTTAACTTTTCTAAAAATTACTGTGGTAGTGCTGGGTGTGGTGGTTCACGCCTGTAATCCCAGCACTCAAGAGGCAGAGGCAGGAGGATTGCTTGAGTTCAAGGTTTGCCTGGGCTACATAGTGAGCTGAGGGCCAGCCTGAACTACAAAGTGAGACCCTGTCTCAAAAAAAAAAAAAAATACTCCTCTTCATTTCAAATGTACTTATTGCATCATTATTGCACTTTCTGAAGCATTTCCGGAAGTTCTCTTTCATGAGTGTCTTTCTGAGATGTGGTCAGAAATGCAGTGCGTGCTGCTGCCAAGGCCCATCCGAACAAAAGGCATCATAGCATGTCCTCGCCCACCTCATTCACTAGATCTGGCATCGTGTGACCTCTAGCTCTTCTCCAAAGTCAAAATGAGCACGAAAGGTAAATGTTTTGAACAGACTGAGGACATCGGGGCAGCCGTAACAGCACGGCTAGAGATACTCATCAAAGAAGACTTCTAGAAGCGCTTCCAAAAGTGCTAAGAAGCAGGAGATAACAGCTTTCAAGACAAAAGGAAGTATTTTGAGGGAAATTCACGGTAATGTGTCTTTTATTGTAACTCCCTAATTTGTCCATCACCTGTTACTTTCTCTGCTCTACAAGCTTGGAAGCTCTCCATCAAGATCCCGCATTCTTAAGCCTCATCCTGTTATCTTAGTGGGGCACCTCTTCCACAGGGTGGTTCACCTTGCACCCATCTGGCAGGACCGGAGACTTGTTCTCTGCTCGATTAAACTGTCAGATCCTCGAGGTATGATGTGTGTTTCCTTCCTTCCCAGTTCCCCATCTGCCATCACAGTGACTTACCTGTAAATGTCAGTGTCTCCATCAATCCCTCTTTGTTCTAATGAGTTAACTCAATAAGGTTATTAGTGAACAAAGACAACACATGATTTAAATGGGCTGCAAAAGCAAAAAGAACCCATGACCCTTGATGAGACAGTGTGAGAATAGAGATAGATGGATGATTTAAAAACCTTTAGTGAGCGGCAGACTCATCCAGTGGACTTTTACAGTGGATGCCAGAAAACGATTCGGGGTTGGGAGAAGTCTGGAAAGGTGCACTGCTAATAAATTTCCAAGTGACATTTGTATAGTTAGGCGAGGAACCACACTTGGAGAGGCATTGTTTTAGAAGATTCTGAAATGCCTTCTGTAAGAACAGTAGTACCCAGTAAGACTGGGATGAAATGCAGAAAGAGAAAGGAAAATACAATACAGTCTTCTCTTCCTTCACAGATTTAAAATTCAAAGCTTCATATAAAGTGCACTATTTGAACAAAATATTTGGGGGTCCAGCCACATCCACCTACATGTTGACATTCCTGTGAAAGTTCAGCATGTTGCTGGGTCTGCCTGGCTCAGCATGGACCCACTAATTCACAATGGCTACATCTGCTCCCAGGGCTGGGCTCCTGCTGCCCAACTACCTGAGCACAGGTGTTTCTTACATGCTCTGTGCCATTGGTCAGCGAATTCTGTGTAAGTGGCAATGCAAACAGCGATGACCCCTCCTCCTCATCATCATCGGGAGCAGCTCCAGCAAACCAATGGCATTCTCCAAACAGCACGAACAGGGAAGAAACAAACAGATTAATCTCTGAAATTTTGATACCCGTTCCAGACACAAGTAGCAACAAACTTAGCGACAAAGCTGTCAAAATATGTTCCACAGCCTCATTGGCAAGAGATCTGGACACACGAAAGAAATTCAGCAAAACCAAATCAGTTGCCAAACTGGGAGGTTTGACAGTGTGTTCAGGAATACATTTAGATCAAAACAGGAACACATCCAAAGGAGCAAGTGTCTCCATAAATTATTATGGAATGATTAGAAATAATTAGTCAGTGATTTCAAAATATTATATATATTTTTCAGTGGTATCAAGGGGACGTGTTATATAATGTGGGATTTTATTTTTATATGGGGTTTTTCTTTTTTTCTTACCACTCTCCAGGAGTTTTTAGAAATGGGGGCCACAGATGTACTATTCTACCATGCAAATCACCGGGGCTGAAAAGAATATGTCTTCAGGCAGCGGGACGCCTTTGTGAAACCTCTCGTGGGAGGGAAATGGCAGAGAGAGAGTCTCCTTCCTTTCTGGGAATCGTCTGTGGAGTTTGTCTCTAGTTGCTGCTCCTGAGTTACGCTCAATGGAGCTCGAGAATGTACCTTTGCAAAGGTCATTGCTTGGCTTGTGCTAGTGTGATCTACAACGGGCTTCGAAGGTATGGTGTCCACGCTTCGGTCCCCAGGCGGGTCTTACTGGGAGTTGATGGAACCTGTAGGTGTGGGGCCTACTGGAAGGAAGTTAGGTCCCTGGAGATGCGCTCCTGAAGGGATATTAGGACTGCAGATTTTCCTCGCTGCCTCTCAGCCACTGTAAGGTAAAGTATCCTCCCCTGCCAGGTACTTCTCCCTTGATGTAAGATGTCACCACAGACCCAAAGCAACAGGGCCAAACAACTATGAGCCAAAATCTCTGAAGCCATGAGACAAAATAAACTCTTTGTTTTGCTAAGCTGAGTTTCACAGGTATTTTGTTACAGTGACAGAAAGCTGACTAACATAGGTCTACGTGTTGTAAGCTTGAAGCCTAGTGTGGTCACGCAGGAGGTGGGCCCTAGTGGAAGGTGGGTGAATCACACTCAGAGAAGATTAACTCGGCTTTCTCAGGACCATGGCTAGATCTCATAAGAATGGTGGGTTGTCACACACACACACACACACACACACACACACCCAAGGCTGGTTTCTGAATTCCTCTGGCTTTCTGATTTGCCAGCTGATCTCTCTGGGTTGCCTAGACACCCTCATGCCATCACGCTGTGATTAGCTGAAGGGCCCTCACAGAGCCAAGCAGAGGACAGCACTATGTCCTCGGATCTCCATAATTGTGAGCTATATAAACATACTTATAGAATATTCAACCTTAGGTATTTTGTGGTAGCACCTGAAAATGGGCTAATACTGTCCATGAAGATGGTTAAAATAGTCTTCAATTCTGCTGAGGCTCAGAGAGGTAGAAAGACACAGTCACGTTCATACAAAACTTCTACCAGAGCCAAGGCTGAACCCCCAGGCTGCTTTTCTTTAGTCTTGCAGATACCAGAAACCAGAAGGATATTCTTGGTACTCTCCCTTTCCTGGTGCTTTTGAGGAAACCTCATTGTAAGGACAGCTTCAGAGTCTAAGAGTGGTCCCAGTGCTGAGCTAATCCAGGCAACAGAAGAATGTGCCGCGGGCTCTGTTCCTGCAGCCAGCCCCAGAGCCTCCTACCAGACCTGAAAAAGGCACCCCAAACTGGGGAGCTCCAAGAGTTAGCGATATTCCCTCATGTCTTGGAATCCTGGGAAGGCCTGCCTGGAAAGACTCTCCCTCCTCATCTTAAGAAGAGTTAGAGGGAACCCAGCACCACCTTCCTCAAGGATGGGGAGAACATCCCAGCTGCTCTCACATGAGGAGCCCCTGGGACTTGGGGCACCGTCTAGACCACACGTTGCTTCCCTGACCTCCTTGGCTCTGCTTTCTTTCATTTCCTCTTCATGAATTAAGACTTAACATCCTGCTAAGGGGTATTAGCTTTTCAGTTGCCACGAAACCAAATAATTATATTTATCAATTTGTTTTAATTACAGAGCACAGTGAAGCATATGTGTGAGTTTGCCTCAAAAGCCAACATGCCCACCTGCTCCGAAGGGCGCTTTCCAAAATGCAACATGAAGAAAATATCCCAATTGGATCTCGCTGTTATAAAGTCTCATTTGGGAAGGAAAAGAAGAGGAAGAAGAAGGAAAGGGAGGAGGAGAAGCAGAAGGAGGAGGACGAGGAGGAGAAGCAAGACTCCCGACACAGAAGCGGGCCTTTCCAGTTACGGCCTTTTACAAGACGATGCTGAGCTATGTTTCCTGTCTCTGAGGAAGGCACCAGCATATAAAATGGTAGTGAATTTGCATTACTTCCAATCCATCATTCTCCGGGTGTGCAGGGAAAACCAGGGGACTCGCTGCAACAAAGCTCAGCCTTCGTGTTGACAGATTCTTATTTAAGTGACTATGAATACAACAATTCCACAAATAATTTGTCAAGTGTGTGGCTGAACTGGCTCTGAACCCTGATAAATACCGACTCTCCTTCCGCTACAAAAGCAGCGTGTTTTGTGTGCGGACAGCGTGGAACAGGCACAAGGATGTAACAATCGATGCTACTGTATTTCTCTTTTCTGTGGTTTAACAAAACAAAATGAGAAAACAACTTCGTGGCGTGCCTTTTTCTCCCCTTCAGTGTGAAGCACCTGGAGTGGTCATGCTAGGATTCTGCATCACCTGCCGCAGGGTGACAGGCTCAGGGGTCCCCTGGTGGCCAGCATTACAGGTCTTCTGCCTCTGGCTTCGTACTAGGACAGTCTAGTCTGGTAGCCTTAAGCCTCAGGATCCACGGACAAAAGGGTTCATCGATGCACCTGGCGGCCTGCAGCCCAAGCCTCAGGGCCTCAGGGACCACACAGGGAGGCAACACCACACGGAGACGTCGCCGGCTAGACCTGAGGTTCAAGACACGCGAGGCAGACGGGGCGACAAGGCCCCTTGAACAAAACGTAAATCTAATCATCTTTGAAGATTGCAATATACACCTAAATGTCTCTTGCAGATGTAATTTACTATGCATTATTAATTTATTTTTCATAAAGCTCCCAGCTCCAGAGAGGGTGACTGAGAGCACTGAGCCTCTCCGATGATAAGGCTCGTTTGTCAGCGGAAGGCGGGTGTGCAGGCACAAAAACAATTTCCCTTCCTCCAACCCCATCCAGGAGAATGTGCACACTCTTCTCGGGAAAGAAACCTCCTACAAACTAGATTGTTCCGGACGTTTTAATGAAGTGCCGACCTCTAATGGGACGCGAACACTCCCGCCCAATTTGCAAAGTGACGTCACCGAGGCTGGCTGTCCGGAGGGGAACCTGCTGCGTCAGTTACCCCGCCACTTCTGACTCTGGGATGCTGGTGTCTATACAAATCGTTAAGGAACAATTAGCTCATTCTAACATAAAATGCTAATTATTTATTGTTTATAAAGCAATTTTAAATAATGCAAAGGCTCGTGCAGTTGGGCCATCATGATTTTCCAGCCATTAACTTAACCAGAATTTGCATTTTGGGACTCTAGCCAGTGACTTACATGCGGTCCTTAAGTCGTTTTTCAAACACCCTGTCCTATCTTAATCTATTCATCATTAATCACATTTGGTCACTTTACATAGAGAACACTATTCAGATGAAAGATAAAAGAAATACATTAATAAAGCTAAAGCAAGTTAGAATACTTCAAAACATAAGGTGGAGGATGAATATGGTTATCAAAGCAATTTATACAGTGTGTACTTAGTATTAAAGTGGGACTGGGGGAGCTGTTGCTTATAATTTAAATGAGGTTATAGGAGGGACTGGGATTTTAGGGGACCAGATGCCCTTTCTCACGTCTGGAGTGAGAGCATTGTCTAAGTGTCCCCGGAGAAGCACTGTCCTCCCATGGCTGATGGCAGGTCAACAGAGCCTGGTAAAATTCATGAGTTTCCTCAACCCAGATTTTTCTCACTAATGACCACAGCCTGGGCTACCAAAGGCACAGCACCCAAGGACACGTGGCCACTCTTTAGAATGTTTGGTGACTCACTGTCAAACTCCTGTCTTCGCAGGACGAAGGTTGGGTTCTTGCTCAGCGGGAAGGGGAGATGACAATCTCCAAATCAGATGTCACCAGTGATGGTGTCAATCACACTTAGGCAAGTCTGTGTGAAATCCAGTTTGGGGACACCATGAGACTCCACAGTAACAACATATGAGGTGTGATTTCAGAGAATACAGTGAATATTTAGATGTTAAAAATGTATCTTAGTAAAAGACACATTCTTGGGAATCCCATCAAAATACTCCCCCTAGCTTCAGATACACTTATTCCTTCATTCTTGCCACTTTCTGAAACAGCTCCGGAAGTCATCATTCCTGAATGTGGAGCTATTTCAGCTTCCTTGATGTCCTGGATCAATTTAAAACAGTCAATTTTCATGATCATTTTGACTTTTGGAAAAAGCAACAAGTCACATTGTGCCAGATTTAGTGAATCACATGGATAAGTATACTGTTTTTATTTGACAAAAGGTTGCCACAATCAGGGCCAGAGATTTAGCTCAGTGGTTCCAGCACCTGCCTCCCTAGCACAAGGCCCTGAGTTCGATCCCCAGTAACCACATACAATGCTGGGCATGGTGACTCATGCCCACCAGCCATCAATACCACATACCACAGTGCCGGGTGTGCTGGCTCATGCCTGTAATCCCAGCATTAGGAGGCAGAACCAGGAGGATTGCTGAGTTCGAGGCTTGCCTGGGCTACATAGTGAGCTCAGCCAACCTGAACTACAAAGCGAGAACTTGTCTCAAAAAAAAAAAAAAAAAAAAAGATTGCCACAATCAGTTGATCACTAAAGGGTGATCATAAAATAGGGTGAATGTTAAAACTCAAAAGTTCATTGCAGTAAAAGACATATTGCTGTTAGTCCCCTCAGTACTCAAAATACTCCCACTGGCTTCAAAAAGACCAGTTCTTGACCAGTCTTCTCTTTAAATATACACTTTCCTTGTCTTATTCAATCACGCTTTGTACTCTGTATACTGGACAAAAGGTTGATAGGGTCGACACTAGCCAAGTAGACAAGACAATCTTACAAAAATGCTTTTGACTTTGAAAGTACAGGGGAACCATGAAAAGTTTGTAAGCAGATGAAAGGGAATACCCACAGCATAGCTAGTCCACAGTTTTCCAAAAACACACTCCAATGTGATGGCTGCCTTTCAATCGTTCCCGAGATTAGCATGGGCATAAAATCAGCACCGTGAGGACAAGGCACTGAATCTGTTGGCTTCACCTCTCTATTTCTGGCTCCTGTTACAGCTCATGGCACATTGTAAGTCTCCCGTGTGCTTGACCACACAGGATATTAAAATGAAAAACAGTGCAATGGTTGATGTTTATTGTTGATGTGGTGATTGTTGTTGATTTTCTTTCATATTAGGAATTGAACTCAGGGCCTCATACATGCCAAGCAAGTGCTCTACCATTAAGCTATAGATCTGCTTTTGTTATCTTTTATTTTGAGACAGTGTATTGCCATGTTGTCTAGGCTGGCCTGGAACTTGCGGTCCTCCTGTGTCGGCCTCCAGAAGAGCTGGGATTACAGGTGTGCAGCTTGCACCCGACCAAAGGGCAACAGCCTTAATGATGTTAAGCAGGGTCCATTGGTGTACAGGGAGGGCTCAGATCCAGATGTTTCTCACAGTCAGAGAATCCTGGAATAGTCTGTGCTGTTATCTGCTACCCTTTGGCCCTGATTTTTATTGTATTATCTGCATGCTGTTTCTAAATACACTGATGTGCACCGTACTCTACAAAATCCAGTCATTGCCAGGCACTGCTGGGAGGACCAGGCTGGTTGCCAACATGGGGCAGGCTGAGGGAGGGATGTCCAGCCAATTCAAGAGTACCGAAAAGGATGCTGCCCAAGGGTAGAAAGAGAGAGCCCATGCCCGAGGAGTCACATAATGTGTCATGGAACACAAACTCTGACCCTGCCCAAATTCTAGAGGACGAAACCTATTGCCACTGACCAACCTGACTCAGTACCCTTGTCCTGAAATCGGAAAGGGACAAAACGGAGCACAGCGAAAAGGCAGTGGGGCCTCAAGGGGGACAGAGGTCTGGGCAAAGAAATCCAGCATTGAACGGGGCAGCCGACCCAGAAGGACAGGTTCTCCAGGGTGTAGCCTCGGGTGGCCAATGCCTGGCGGTTGGCACAGGGCTTCTTGTTAGCAGGAGATGTTGTCAGGCAAGTGTCCAAAGTCCGATCCTCGCCCTGGGAACCACAGAGACAGGGCTTGGAGCAAGCCCACAGTCACAGAGCATTCCCTGGATGAAGGAGCAAAGGGGCAGGAGAATTAGATATTTGCTTCCGTTGTTATTTGACCTACCACACCACCAGAAAGGAATCAAAAGCGATAATGTCCTAGCCCGGTATTGGGGACGAGTGGGCGACTCAGTGTTAGTGAGATGCAGTCAAATCCCAGATTCTGCTTTCTGGGCTGGCTGTTGTCATGCACCAGAACAGACCCAGGTTAACCCAACAGCATAGTTTCAGGGGTGTTTCGCAAGCAGCTCCCCCAAATTGTCTGCACGCCACAAAACTCCTGCTCAAAGAAACCACCAGCTTGTGAAGTCTCAGTCAAAAAGTAGTAACGCCTCTATCCACACATTAATGATTCCAAAATTCTCCATTATGAACAATATTTATCAAAAACAGCCCAGTATCAGATGAAAGATGTGCCTTATCTTTTCTTGTCAACTAAAACATTATTCACTGAAAGTTTCTTTCATATCTGTTTCGGGGTTTCAGTGTCATTTTAAATTGCAAATCAATCATCTATCTCGAAGCCCTAGTTCTGTAGGAGAGATTAACTCTCTGGCTAAAATTGTTTACAAAGCCATTTGTAAACCTTCTGCGGATGCAGATGAGGCAAGTTTACCAGTTTAACGTTGTTGATCCCAGAGAAAGCCTTAAGCAATGACTTCAGAGGGCAAAAAAATTTGTTCATTTATCATTATTGTCATGGGCTTTCGCAAATGATAACAATTTGTCTTCATCCTATTTTTAGACAATGAGCCACAATAGAGTCCAGAAAGCCATTTTGCCAGATGGGAGAAGGTGCTTTCATTGCAAAATGTTGTCTTTTCTTTCCCTGCCCTATAAAATTGGCTTAAGTGAGAACCAAGGATACGTTTTAATGTCAAGATTCCCAGAAGACATAATGACAGACAATAAAAGCGTTGTCGGCTTCAGGAAAGATGCGGCTCCAACGCCTAAATATGGTTTTCAATCTCAAATCGTGACTTCTAGGGTAGATACACGCGTGATGAAAGTCGGGAGGTTAGTTATGGATTTTAGCATGCTTTTCTTCCTTATTAATATTCCCCCTTTTTTAAATGAAACACTGCAATAGGAAGCCCAATTACTTCTCATTAAGATGAATAAAAATGTTAGAATAAGCTGGACATAAAATAAACATTTAAAGTGATATATGGTTAAATCCTCTGAGCTCTGAACTACTAATCAGGAACTCTCTATGAAAGAGGAGATAAGAAAATGCAGTTTTCATTAGAAGTGTTCCTGATTTCGTTGAATTTCATCAAGCTCCCAGCATGCTCCCCTCACTGGCTCCTGGCAGCGTCCCCTAGAGGAGGGGGAACACTTGTTTTTGTGACTCTGATAGCCCACATCTACAAGAGCCACCCTTCCCTACCACACACACGTACGCCCCGCTGGGGGCCACGGCTGACCCCCTGGACCTCCGTCAGCCTCATGACTCTATCTTGGCCAGGCATTACCTGTGTCTCCTTCCACGGAGGTCTAACAGACAAGCCTTCCAGAGGTCCTGCCGTGTGACAGCGAGCATAGAGGACGACATATTCCAGAATCTTTTACCGCTGGGCTGGTAGGTTGGAAAACAGTGCTGTTGAGTCCTGAACATGTGCTGGAGAGGTGTGAGAGCGCCGTGAGCACGGATCCTTCTGAGAACACGGCCCCAGAGGGCCTCCGCACAGAGGGACACACGCTCCATCACACGTCCTGGAGCCTCGAAAGGGAAAAGGATCTCGTCTGGGAAACTAAAGAGGTGGGTCTCTTCAGACGGCTGTGCGGGTGCAGGGCGAGCACTCCCATGGGGCTGCGGCAGCCTGTTCTGCTCTGGGGGGCTCATCCACTCAATGCAGCTGCTGGCGTGTCTGGCCGCCTTGGTGATTTAACAAACTGGGATAAGGACAGTATCTGCCTCTCTTCGCACCGGCTGACCTGCAGATCCTACTGGAGAGCAAGCTGCTTTTGTGCCCGCTGCTTCCTTAAAAACAGACAGCAAACCAGGGATGGTAAAACAGGGCCATCAACCTGGTATTCTGGGGGGGGGGGGTTGAAGCAGGAAGACTGCAAGTTCAAGGCTAGCCTGGGCAACCTGGTCGACTTTGTGAGATCGTGTCTGAAAAGTAAAACTAAAAGTATTTCAGTGCAGAATTCCTGAGTTCAATCCTTAGTACCACAGTACATAGGTAGGTAAGTAGGTAGGTAGGTAGATAGATAGGTAGATAGATGATAGATAGATAGACAGCTTCTCATTCTCATCCTAGCTACAGTCCCAGGAATTGATGCCCAGTGCCCAGAGCCTCCCTGCCCCACCCACATCCCGAGTGTCACCCGAGCTCTCCTGCCTGCTTTTCCACCACAGGCCCCTTCTCCCCCCCCGCAGCTGAGGCCTCGCCAGCCCCAGTGACCTCTCACTCCAGCTCCCTGCTGCCCAGCTTCTGAACAAATCTGAACTCCTATCAAGCTATTTTCCAATCCCGATCAGTTTTGCTTTGTTTTGTTGTTGTTTTTTTTTTTTGTCAATGAGAAAGTATTTAGGTTTCAGAGATTATATCATTCAACAATTTTAAGAGATCCTAGAAGAAGGCATGATTCTATAAGTAGGTTTTTTCTCTTTAAAATTCTATTATTTAATGTTAATTTAAATTACAGATGGATTCATGTGTTTTTCCATCTTGTAATTGCAGGGCCAAGCCTTCCTCTGCACTCCCGGGTCTGCTGATGGATGTCTGCTGCAGTCTTTCTTATACAATCTAAAACTTCAGTATAAAATCTGTTAAAAAAAAAAAAGTATGGCAGCATTTAAAATGCATGAAAAAAAATGCTCGCAAAGAAAACCAAAGTGACTGTAAAACTCCTCGCGATTTGTATGATTTGTCCCTGCCCTGTACCTTTCCTTCTCATACCTAATATTCTTGAGGTATTTTTAGTGAATTGTCCCAAAGAACTATGCCTAGGTTTCAAAGATATAATTTCCTCCACTCCCTTATTAAAATCATATTTTACTAAATACCATAATTACAATAACAACCGCAAGTGCAAGATACTCCCTGATGGCGAACCTACAACCTCTTTTTATCTCAGGGCCTTGAAGTCGAGCTCTAGCCTGCCCTTTTTTATGTTTTATTTTGAGACAAGATTGAAATAAATTGTTAGGTTGCCCAGGCTGGGCTCAAATTTGTGACCCTCCTGCCTCAGCCTCTCAGAGTGCTGGGATTATAGGCATACATGGCAAATATTGAACTGTTCTTCTGGGAGGAGTGTACGGATATTCCAGACTAGGGTACACTTATTAAAGTTTCACAGGAAAAAAATAAATCTTCTATTAGTCAATTGCTCAAGTGAAACTCAATCAGAAAATCTTGATTTTGAAGTCACTTATATTTGGATTCAAATGCTGGTCTGGAAACACTGGAAAGTGAACTCCTAGATCTACATTTTAATTTCCCCATCCATAAAATGAGGATTAAAAATAGTTCTTTGGTATTAAGAGGGTTGTCAAAGATTAAGTTAAATGGTACCTTTGAAATCCTTAATTTCAAATTTCAGAAAGTCTCGATCACCATGATGCTCAAAATAAGTGATTTTTGCTGGTGTAGCTGCTGGTGCTGGTGGCAGTGGATAAATTTGACTCAGAGTGTGAGGAAAGTACCTGTAGCATAAAGTTTACTATTTTGAGCATGCAGTGCAGTAGCAGTAAGTATATTTACATTATCAGGGAGCCAATCTCCAGAATTCTTCATCCTGCAAAACGAAAGTTCTTTACCAATTAGACAACACGTCTCTGTTCCGCCCCACCTCCAGCCTCTCTCTGACACCTCAGTCATGACCTTATCTGTGGCCGTAGCCACTGTTTTGGTCTGTCGTTTCCTTCCCATTGGGGCCAACGAAAGTCACTGTCTCGTGAAAAAGACACTCTTGAAAGAAAGCAGAGAAGGTAACTCTCCTAAAACATTCAAGTCTCAAAACTCTAAGCCTAGAGGAGAGAACAGACTCCAGGCCTGAACAACTGATTAGAAGAAAATGTGACTTCTTCTTGGTTTTTTTTGGCCCAGAGCCTATATGAACTTTCTAGGGTGGAGGAAAAATTAAGAAAAAGAATGCTTGTGTGCTGGTAGGTCTGTGAGAAAGGGCAGTAGTGTGGGACTGGTTCTCCAGAAAGATGATGAAAAGACTCATGGGCAGCTGGGAAGAAATGAGCAGCCAGCAGCTGTAGCCCAGTGAGATAGCAGAGTGACTCCTCAGGGTGAACACAGCCACGTCGGTCTCAGTGACGGCTTGGAGAGACCTGGAAAACCCCTAGCTTGGCTAAGATTGGTCTCATCAACCTGGAAAATTGAAGACAGGTATTAAAAAGCTAGCTGGCTATAGGAAAAGGGACCCCCTCATTTTCCATGCATTCTTGATCCAGGGTGACCTGCCCCACACCTGCCACCTCCTCAACTGGATGCTCTGGATGTGTGTGATACCACCTTACCCCACTCTGCTGAGACTTCTAGCCCATGGGCACAACAGACACAGTGGATGATCTGACTGCCAAGTGGAAATATAGCCAATTCCTTCACTTACTCGTATCAGCAATAGCTAGCATTACCAAGTACTAAACAACTATGTGTTGAATACCCAGTGTCCCAGACTGTTGTAGGCAGTTAAATTCAAAAGTGAATAAAGAAGATATAACTCCATCCCCGTGGGGGTCTCTGCATTTCACAAGAAGAAGCCAAACTGTCATGGGGGTGAAGAGAGCAGAGGAAGGATGTCCTATGGGCCACCTACTTCCGCCAGGCCTTACACATGTGTCAGGCAGCACAGCTTGCCAGGACCACAGGCTCGTGCCTTCCTCACTATTAGTCAAGCGACAGATACAAAACATCGTAAAAGAAAATGAGACATTTCCCAAAGTGAAGTGTACCACGTTAGCAGTTGTGTGGATTTTTTCCCTACATGGTCGCTACTTCAACCAGTTAGTCTGAAACTATGCAGAACAGATCGCATTAAAAATCACTCAACCATTCATTTTAAGCAACGCCTGTGCCAACCCATTCCCCTCACCCCCAGAGCATACACAAGCACAAACATGCACACACACACACACACACACACACACACAGGTACATGCACACAGGTTGGTCTTGGACACGCAGGTCGGTTTTCCTTCTCTTTGTAGCAGAACAAGGGTTGTGTTTGTGGTTTCTTCCTCTCCTCACGGAGCTCCTATGCTCCAAAGGAACTGGGTGCATTCCCAGCTCTGATGTCGCGACCTATGGTTCTGGCTCAGGCCAGGCAGGATACTTGTATGCACAGGGCTAGAGGGAGGCAGTTTATGGGTAGGTGCGTGACCTCAGACGTTCAGTCAAACAGGACCACTGGGGATACACTCTTCCCTTCTGACCGTGACTCTGAACCACTGGATTTCCACACTGGACCACAAGCGGCTGGGAGAGGAGTCATGAAGCATGGAGGACTAATGGTTTTAAATAGGTCTACATTTGCACACAGCCCCTGCAAAGGGCAGCACCTGATTCTCCCCTCTTCAGTTGGCTAGACTTGGCAACCTTCTTCCAGAATGTGATGGAAAGTCATGCTCTCTCATCTCAAGTCTTGGCCCTAACCCTGATACTTCCCTTCATCTCTCTGTCATTCTGTAATCCTTCACCTGGAGAAAGCCAGCTGCAACATTGTAAGGAAGCTCAAGGGGTAAGAACAAACTGCCCCGACCCCACTGTCACAGCACCGGTGTGTCCACTAAGTGAACGCAATCCTGGAAACAAGCCCTCCAAATTCACTCAAGCTTTC